>JBBNEX010000049.1:0-95531 GCA_038021265.1 Cyprinella venusta | reverse complement strand
TCATAAAGCTAGGATGCTCAGAACTATCGTTCTTAGTTTTGCTAAATGTTTTCTCGATTTTTTCTTGTTCATCTGCGTAAAAAAATAAGAATTCACGTTCAACCATAAGGGATTTTGCGAATAAAGAGCCTTTATCAGTTACAATTTCTCTCTGTAATGAAGCTGGTTGGCCATAGATTAAAATTTGTTGATAACTTTGTTGACCGTCAGTTTTTTGTGTGTTGTAAGAGATCATATGAGCATCGAAATCTTGATTTCCACTCTCTTATCATTATTTCTGTCTCATTTAATCAAAAATGTTTTAGTAATTTATTTACTAACATTGAACATGTTAAATCGAGGGATAGCGTAAATTAGGATTGATAAAACAACCACAACGTAGCCGCCTAACAATAAAAGCTGAATTTATAACCTTTCATTCTACATGCCTTATAAAACAGAATCATCTGCAATTAGAAAGGGTGTGGACCGCAAAAAGTTTACATGCGGCGTATTTAAGCGGAAAATTTTGTAATTAATATTTAAATAATTTTATTTTGTCCAATAGACCAATTCGTAGGTTTGTGTCAGATAATTAGTACATATTTTTATCTGACATAATTGTTATACGCCATATTTCATTAACGTAATGTATATTATCAATCCTATTTTATTTATGTAACTTGATATTATTTACAAATGCAGTGTTTGCGATGATCATAATCACGCTCATTGCGCAAATTAAAATTATTTTATATAAGATAACACTAGTCGTGGAATAGGACACATCCTGATTAACATTCAATTTCACGAGTTCTAAGAGCGTGGATGGGCATTAAAGACAAACAAAACTAATGTTCTTTTTCATGAACAGTTTTTAAGTATAATTCAGCAAAATAAATTTAAAGAGCTTACTATATGAAAATTTTTGACAGGATGATTTTTAAATTACGTGTCTTTAATTTACGTTACATCCGGTGACCGTTGAATATGGTCTAAAAACGACAAAATTTATTCAATTAAGTTTTTTTACCCAGTAATTGGGATTTTGGCGGTAATTATTCTTAAAATTAATTATATATTCAATAATTAATCAAATTTTTGTTATAAATATATATTAAATAATTATTAAACCACAACGAAGACATTCGATTGTGTTTTAGAAAATTTTGACCAATTAATTTTTGGGATAATTATATATTTAACAATTTATAAACTTACATCCATAATCAAAAAGGCGAAAATTTGATTTTTAAGGCGAGCTTTTATAAATTGTTGTATCTATTAAATAAATAGCAGAAAAATCATGAAAATTAAAATACAGTGATACCTAGGATCACGTGTGCTGCGCATAACGTACTTTTTTTGCCAGTGGATAACTACCATAACGAACTTTGGTTCACACAGTGAACTAAATCAGATTCCACTATTTCGCTTAGGTCCGCGTGTTTTTCATGAATTATCATTTTTTGTTGAGATCGAACGATATCAACACACAAAATTGCTCCAAACTGAGGTTTTAATTTTTTGTGTCGACATAAAAATTAATTTTTTATTGCATATTAGTACAAAGTATGCTTCGTATAATGATCGTTTCGCATAAATAACTTACTCCTAGAACGAATTAAGTACGTTATGTAAGGTATCACTGTATAATAGTTGACTAAATGTCCTTATTAGAACTCAGTCAGTCTAATTCGCTTACACATCACATAAAATGAGAATATGGAAGTTTCGGAATTGCTGGACCTCTAACCAACCACAACCTGGCGTATGTTGTCAATTATTGGTTTAATTTTCAGCAACCAGCATCTTCTTTCAATATAAAGAACAACAATGAATTGGCTTTTTCTAACTAAATAAATGATTATAGCAGTAAAAATTCCTTTCTACTTAGGTTTAAAATATTTTAATTCTTAGTTCAAAAAAATGAATTGATTTATAAATAGGGTGACCAATTGCGCGTAATTTCCCGGGACAATCCCGAATTTTGCGCTTTTGTCCCGGAACCCAAATAGGAAAGAATTTGTCCCGAATTTTGAAGGAAAAATTAAATTGTATTAAATGCATCTATTAATTCCAAGTGAAGCACGACAAGAACTTAGAAATTTAACTGATGATTCTCAAAATTTAATCATAAAAAAATTTATGATTATTACACGACGATGATTGAGTATCTTTAAGCTTGGGAAAAATCTCTTGATGGCATTGAAGTGTTTTCATGGATGAGAATGTACAAGTATACAAACTGGGAAGAGGTTGTAAGATCTTTTGATTTTGTTGTTAAGCGCTATGGAATTCAAACACATGAAATTGCAAATCATGATAGTCTATCTGATGAATTTGCACAAGTCGAGGATTCTATCGAAGGAAAGAAATCTAAATGGAATCAAGTAAATTTGCGAGCAGAAAAAGTTTTACAGAAATTTTTGCAGAATTTCGAGAAAATTCAATACATCTACCGAATTTAGAAAAGCTTGTTGAATTCACTGTGTTCATCCCAGGAACGTAGGTGTAAGTCGAAAAAATTTTTTCTGTTATAAACCAACTTTAAACGGATAAAAAGAGTCAAATTGAGTTCAGGACAGGATTCTATGATTAATCTGCAGTATAATTACGATTTAAGCCGCTAAAAATTCTATCAAAAAGTAAGAATCAAGACAATTTTATTAGAAAAAATTAATTCTGTAGAAAAATATCTGTAATATAATTTTTTTTACAAGTTTAAAATAAAAAAATTTGTTATGTCTCGAATTTTTGCAAAAAATTGATGGTCACCCTATTTCTAAAGGTATTTTTAAAATCTTATTCTAAAATCGACCAGTAATTTAAAACTCTTTTTTTATGCTTGGAGGATTTAATGTGATCAAAGCATGATTTTCATCCTATGTTTAATTTATTCCTCAAATCATTCTTAACATAAGACATAAAATTTGCGGACAAAGATTTTTGAATTTTTATTTTTATTTTAACGTCAGTTTTATGGATGAAAATGTTTTACACAATATATGCAAGCAAATGAAGCTATTACATTTTAAGTCAAGGATTTTTTCTAGAATTTTTAAAAAAAATTATAATAATTTAGACGTGCGCATATTTTTAAGATCATTCGTTGACCTCGACACAAACATGCAGGGTAGATGATTTAATGTCTAGCTCACAGACATGAAAAAGCACCAATATTACTTCTAGCAAATTATTTTTATCATTATGGCAAAACATGCACAATTTTATACCTTTTACAGATTATAATAAAATTGGCAGTAATTTTAAGCTGGTGTCAATAAATTGACCAAATTAATTTAGTTTTATTACTTTTGCCGCAGAGGCGGTGGTTGGCGTAAAAGTGTTTTAATATGGTGGAGACTATGATAAAAAGAACTACAAGATTTCAACTTAAGAAGATTCAAAAACTTTATGAAACGCTTAGAAGAAACGTCGAGACAATTGAGCAAGACCGAGCGGAAATGAGTCCGTCAGAAGTCGAGCGTATACAATGCCAATTTCAAAATTACAAACTTGAGATCGACCAAATTCAAGATATAGATGAACAAGACGAACACATAATAGATGAGTTCGTGGAGATCCAAACCAAAGTCAGTGAACTTACGATACATGCGCACAGTTCACGTGACAGTTTACAATGTTCAAAAATGGATCTAATACAAGAACCAACAAAAATCAGATTACCAAAACTCAAAATTGAGCCATTTGATGGTGATGTTAACCAGTGGCAAAATTTCTGGAGCCTGTATGAAGACAACATTCATAAAAACACCGATTTGACAAAAAAGGAGAAGTTCCATTTCCTTTGTTCTCTTGTCAGGGGGACTCCAAAGCAACTCTTGACAGGAATCATCCCATCGGAGCAAAATTACGATTTGGCTGTAGATACTTTACTCAACAAATACAACAAGAAAAGCAAATTGATTGAATTGAATTACAGAATTCTTTTCAATATTCAAAAAGGAACTTCAAAAAGCCAAATTTTTACAATCTACGAAGAATTCGAAAAGCAATTAAGGATCCTTAAGTCGTTAGGAGAAGACATCGAACAAAGAGCTCTTGTTTATTTTTTTCTTGAAAAAATACCGCCCGTAATCATTACAAAACTTCGAGAAGAAGGACTTGAAGATTCATTCAATATTAATACTCTCCTTTGTTTGTTGGAAAAATATATTGAAAATAACCGTCATGAGGAAAGAATTATAAAAAATACCGATTATTTGAATGTAAAGGGAGATATTTCTTGTGTGTATTGTAAGCAAGCTCATTTTTCAGACAAATGTCATAATTTTATGACAATCGGGGAAAGAATTAAGGTCCTTGGATCTGCATGTCATAACTGTCTAAAACAAGGTCACTCTAAAAGGGACTGTAAAAGCACGAAAAGCTGTTTTTATTGCAAAAAACCAAAGATGCATCATACAAGTCTTTGTCCTTCGAAATTTAAGAATAAAGTATCAGAATACAAAGAAGAAACAAGTTTAATGTCAGCACAAGGCCAAATAGCCATGCCAGTCTGTTTTCCAACAATTTCATCTAATACTGATCCTACCAAAAATGTTAAGGCATGCCTGATGTTTGATACTGGAAGTTGTCGAAGTTACATCCGGAGAGAACTTAGTGACAAATTAAAGCTAAACAGGAGCAAGGAAGAAACACTGTCGGTTCAAACATTCAGCTCAAAAAAGTCCAAAAGAGTTAATTCGTGGAAAACTGAAATAATTATTCATACTCTTTCAGGATCAAAAAAGATACCTCTTAGCATAATCGATAATATATGTCAATACAACTACTTTCCAACCACAACTGACGAACTTGCTAAAATTTATGGATTGGATAACTACTCTAAATTTGATAAACAAAATTGTTCATTAAAAATAGACATACTTATTGGATCGGACTTATGTTGGGAATTTATTGAATCAAGAGAAAGATTATCTCAAAATATGTTTCTTCTTAAAACATCTCTCGGGGATATTATAACTGGGAAAACTAATTTAATAGATAAAGACCATAAAACATATGGATTAGTTACCAAAACAAAAAATACAGATGAAGCCTTCATACATGAAATCGTCAAAGATGAGGACAACAATAATGACATCACGAAATTCTGGAAACTGGAAAGTATAGGGATCATTGACGATCCAATAAATAAGGATGAGGATATAGCTCAAATTGATTTTAATGATACAGTTCAGATTATAGAAGGCCGATACTCTGTCTCATTGCCATGGAAACTGCCAAAAGATAGCCTCAGTCCAAATTTTAAAATGAGCGTTAGTAGACTTGCTCAACTTGTTCGCAGACTAAAAAAATGCTCAGAGATTTTTGAAGAATATAATAATGTAATAGAGAATCAAATTAAAGAAGGCATAATAGAGACAGTTAAATTCGAAAAATTTCATCTTAACAAATATTTCATGCCTCATAGACCAGTTATTCGACCTGAACATTCCACAACAAAATTAAGAATGGTGTTTGATGCCTCGGCTAAATCAACAAAAATTTCCAAATCACTAAACGACTGCCTTTTTAAAGGAAACATTAAACTCAATAATTTAACAGGAATTCTTATGAGATTTCGCATAAAAAAATTTGCAGTCACAGCTGATATTGAAAAGGCATTCTTACAAATTCAAATAAATGAAGATGAGAGAGAAAATTTACAATTTTTATGGCTCAAAAACCCTTCAAACACTTCAACAGACAATAATATCAAAGTTTTAAGATTCAAGAGGCTACCCTTTGGTCTCTGTTGTTCACCATTTCTATTAGAAGCAACCCTTATACATCATTTAAATGCCCAAGGAGATATTTATTCTAAAGAAGTGTTAAAAAATTTATATGTCGATAATGCCGTGTTGGGATTTGATGATATTGAATCAATCAAAGAATGTTACCGCACATTAAAAAAAGTTTTTAATAATGCACAGATGAACTTGAGACAGTGGATTACCAACCACAATGATAAAAATTTATTTATGGACCAAGATAAATGTCAAAATTCAACTATAACTGTCTTAGGTCTCAAGTGGAATACAATTGAAGATGGAATATTCATTCAAAATCCACAATTCACAACAGAATGTTCGATTCTCAATAAAAGATATGTCGCACAGGCTCTTGGTAAAGTTTTTGATCCGCTTGGGTTATTTTCTCCATGCCTTTATAGAATAAAAAAAATGCTCCAAGAATGCTGGAACCAAGGCTTTGATTGGGATAAAGAACTGCCAGAGACATTTATAAAAGAATGGACAGAAATTTCGAACGATATCAGACATATCTCAGACCATTCCATTCCAAGGCATATTGGCTCAAGCTTACCCTTAAAATACCCATTCAAAATCATATGTTTCGTCGACGCAAGCAACAAATTTTATGGTCTTGCTGTTTATTATATTGCTCGCATTAAAGATAAACTAACATCTAATCTTTTATTCTCGAAGGCGAGACTTTGCCCAAAAGATAAAGTCACTATTCCAAGATTAGAACTCTTAGCATGTTTATTGGGTGCAAGAAGCTGTAAATATATTAGTGAAGAACTCGAAATAAATCCAGAAGAAATCTTAATTTTATCAGATTCAAAATGTGCCATCGAATGGATTTTCTCTCAAAAGGATCTCCCAAAATTTATCGTTAAGAGAATAAGTGAGATAAGACAATTCGAAAAATACACATGGGGACACGTTGCAGGAGCAAATAATCCAGCTGACATTGCTTCTAGAGGACAGTCATTTCAAGAGCTAAGAAATAACAGTTTGTGGTGGCATGGGCCTAGTTGGATAACATCTGAAAAGTTTGACAATAATGACTTAAAAATAATTGGAAAAATAATCGACATAAAGGAAATTATTCCTCCAAGACACAATGATGGACCATCTCTTTCATCATGTACTCAGATGATAGAGAATCAATATATAATGCCACTTGAAATACAGATTGATATGATTAAAACCTTTCACAAACTTGCCAAGATAACTGCTCTTTGCTTTCGATTTATCAATAATTGCAAAAAAAGGAACATTACAGGTGAAATAAGCATTGAAGAAATCAAAATGGCAAAAATGTTCTGGATAAAACATACACAATCACACTATTCTGTAAAAGAAGAAATTCGTCGAATGCATGCAATTTATCAAGACAACGAAGGAATATTTCGAGTAAAAACAAGAATCAATGACGAATATAACGAATATGAATCAAAAAATTCAATTTTAATAGACCCGAAATCCTTTTTAGCGAAATTAATCATTCTTGAAAGCCATAAACAATCATATCATGGAGGAATAAATCAAACCCTTTCAAAAATACGAAGTACATATTGGATTCCCAAATGTAGAAGCAAGATCAAGGAAATATTAAGGAAATGTAATTTATGCTGCATTAGAAATCTAAGAAAATTTAATTATCCTAACGCACCCTGTCTTCCTAAAACAAGAATTGAAAACGTTCCTGCCTTTACAAATATTGGAATTGATTACATTGGTCCGATATTTACAAAAAATGAATCTATGAAAAGGATGAAAATTTGGGTTTGCATGTTTGTTTGTATGGTTACGAGGGCCATACACTTGGAAATCACTGACAACCTAACAGCTGTTTCCCTCTTTAATTGTTTTCGAAGATTTGCCGCGCGAAGGGGATACCCCAAATACATAATATCAGACAATGCAGCATACTTTAAGCCTCTCTCAAAATTGATAAATGAAAATGAAAACGACATAAAATGGGAATGGATCATTGAATACGCTCCTTGGCAAGGTGGATTCTATGAGAGACTAGTAAAACTTGTTAAAGACTCATTAAAATCAATTGTGTTTAATCGTGTTTTGAAGATAGACGAGTTTCATACCATTATTACAGAGGTTGAAAATTCAGTTAATAACCGCCCACTTACATACATAGACAATGATGACCACGAAATTCCTCTACGTCCAAACTTATTTATGTCAAACAATGAGCTAATGAGATCTCTATCAATCGATACTTCAGATATTTACACTCAACCTACAGGAAATAAGGCCAAAGAAGATCTCAAAGATAGCTGGAAACAAGGAAGTAAGTTACTGAATATATTCTGGCAACGCTTCAATAAAGAATATCTATCAAGCCTTCAACAATCAGCAAATCAAAGTAATAAAACCCCTTACATCCCGAAAAGGAACCAAATTGTTTTGCTCAGGGAAGACTTAAAGAAAGATAAGTGGAAAGTTGCGAAAATCTATGAGCTAAACGAAAGCTCTGACGGTCTGATTAGATCAGCCAAGATTAAATTGGAAAACGGAAAATTAACTAATAGACCAATCAACCAACTTGTTCCTCTAGAGCTCGATTTGCCCGCCCCTAGTGTCAATAAATTGACCAAATTAATTTAGTTTTATTACTTTTTGCCGCAGAGGCGGTGGTTGGCGTAAAAGTGTTTTAATAGCTGGCGACACAATGAATTATCAGGTTAAGCTACATCATATTGAGATCGTGTGTTTTGTGAATATATAAGAGGTAAAACTTCGGTAAATTGCCGAAATAAACGATAAAATATGAAACAGACAGATATATTTCGATTTGTTATAGTTATATTAGATTTATAAAATATTATTATGTGATTAAAAAAAATGTAAATTTAAATTTAAAATAAGTCTACGAATTTAAAGTTAAGTATAAATTTCTGTAAAATATTTCAAAAAGTAAAAAAAATATCGGAAAAGTGAGGCTGTTACCCGCTTGTTCCCTTGCCAATAAGGCCCGATGTTTCATTTGAATTTTTTTAAACATATTTTAGCTATTTTAATAATTTTTAAGAAATATATAGAAATTGTGTTAAAAAACAAATAATTTGTGTTAAATGAAAAATAAATATGGTTTTGACGGGAAACTTAAAAAAAAATTGGTTGAAAATTGCTCAGTGCACTCAATAATGAAGCTTTAGTCTTGATCATTGAAAAATATAATCGTGAATCCTAAAAATAAATATTTATTGTAAAAAGTAAACATACTTTAATATAAGATCATGTAAAAGTAAATAGTTTCATGATAAGTTGTTGGTACGGGATTGTGATGGCTTTTTGTGTTCTAATTACGAAAGAAGATTATTTTTTGCTAATGTTATTCAAAAAATGCAATGCTTAACCTTAAAGAACTTATATGATAAAGAGATTCGTAAACACATAATTTTATCTGGTATTATTATATTAAATGTTGTTCACCATAAAAAATCTAGTATTTGTTTCTCACTAAGGTTATTTAAACCTGAGCTCAACCGATGTTCAATGTCTATATTGTGTGGAAAATAAAGGAGTTAATCAACAAGGCAGCTTTTTGAACAGGGATACACAAGATCAAGCCTAATTTAATCGTCTGTGACCATTTAAATAACAAGATTTATAAAAAACAGTCGAATTTTTAATAAATTTTAAAATATTTTTTAACCAACGTGTATTAGCTTACCAATCCAATCATCAAGTGTTAAGTTACATAAAAATTGAAGGAAAAAAGGCGTTCACATTGAAAAAATTAATTTTTTATTATATGTTGTATTATAGTTGCTAGTTATAGAATAGTTTTTCTTTATTTGGTCAAGTAATTTGAGAGAATACAGCATTAGTTCTATAACGCAGGTGTGAATATCTCGGTGAAAATTTAAGGATAATAAAATTTTCAAAAATGTTTATAAAATTTTGAAAATTGATTTTTTACTAAAAGCTAATATATAAAATATAAATGAAGTAAAATTACACTAAAAACCCATAAAGAAATTTGATTCGCCCGAAAGCCTGGTTGTAATTTATAGATATACCATATTGAAGTAAATCTTGCTTTTGATGTATCTTGATAAAGGTCTACTGTACTGTTGATTCAGCCAAGTAAAGAAGCTTGCAATAACAACTAGCATGTTGAATTAAATCAAGATTAAAAGAAGAAAAATTCTAATATTAACTTTAGCACTAATACCTCAAAGGACAGGTCCAACTCATGATGATCACAACAAACGCAAACTACAGCCGCCGCAAGGGCTGATGGAGGAAATGTGTTAGAGATAACATAATCTGATAAGGATAATTCGCATAGAGCCTATTTTATACATTTTTTATACTTGAATGCAGATTATAAGTCGATCATTATGTGAAATAATATCAAAATATGAGCAATACAATTCAGCGTAAAATAAAACAGTTGGAGCAAGAAGATTGAATTCTAAAACAGAGAGAATATCCTTTTCCGCTTTAAGGATCTACATGAGGAAAATTATAATACAGAATCCGTTGAACATAGATTATCGGTTACATACGAAAACTCATCTAATGAAGGGGTGCAAGTATCATTAAGTTTACTTAAATTGAAAATTACTAGATACCAGGATATAAATAAACAGGTTATGCCTATCAGTTGAAGATCACTAGAATCGACAGATTTTAAAGATAGATATCTGTCGAGATAGTTCACAGCCATAAATAATGTATGAGGTGTGTGTCTGCATCCGTGAGATACATCAGACATCCATTCGACGAGCGTAGTTCTCATTATAGGATTTATCATTGAGTTTTCATCTATGTAAAGTTTTAGATTGCATAAATTTGACTGAATTAAAGGGATAACCTCACTTCAATTTCGAGGGTCACCTTGTACAAAATTTCAAGTTCACTTTTACAGGAAGCTGAAAAGTTGGCTTTCCAGTAATTATGCATTTCATCATAGCCTAAGATAAATCATAGGATTATACATTTTTGATTTCCATCAGAACTAGAACTGATAGTTTCATGACATTCTAAACCACATTCGTTAGTAGGATTATTGCAAGATTTTTGTTTTGGTGCAAACTGCAAGTTATGATTATAAGTAACATTATAATCGATATTCTCAGAAATGGTTGAAAGTGGAGACCGTTTAAATAAGCTCATCTGTTGTTTTCACGAAAACGTACCGCCAACACCCGCGTAACAATTATAATATAATCAACAAACCGTTATTTTTTTACTAGATTTTGATCTATAGGGAGATAAAAATCTTGAATATCTAAGGTATTAAGCAACTTTATGGTCAAATTTAAATATTACGCATGACCGTTTGTCCATATTAGCACGCTAAAAATCACTGATTTATATATAATTGGATATCGATTATTACAATAGTTATAAAAATAAGAAAAATTGAAACTGGTGTAGAATTATCATATTTTAAGCAACCGTAAACTTCCATTATGATGAAAAACTACACAAAAGATTAAGATCAGGCGTAGGTTGAAAGATTTTAAATGCTTTGGGTAAAGGCTTTATATATCTTGCCATGTAATTATCCAGACGTTATTCGTGCTATACTATTATTTTTCATCAAGCACCAAATATAATCGCGAATAAGTTCATCTTTTTAATTTAAATAGGTAAATATCTGTATCTTCTTTAAACATTGACGTGCATAATAGATTTAATTTTTTGTCGCTTTCCTTCATATGTTTAATTAAACAAACTAATAAATTTAAATTTTTATACTTAAACTAATTCCCTAAATGTATTGACCTGCAGTTTTGGCGCGAAAACTTTTCAATTCCCTAAACAAAAACGTCTAATTATTAAATTTTTAAAATCCAAATCCCGTTTTTATTCTCAAGGTGATTTTTTGTTTGCCGTGAAACATAGTTACATCAAATCTTTTATTCTTTGTAAATTAAATATTAAAATTGCGAAAGCGTAAAAATCCGTCAAATCATCTTTATTAATATC
Organism: Cyprinella venusta; assembly: GCA_038021265.1. Taxonomy (NCBI): domain Eukaryota; kingdom Metazoa; phylum Chordata; class Actinopteri; order Cypriniformes; family Leuciscidae; genus Cyprinella; species Cyprinella venusta. Next base: position 83,829 of record JBBNEX010000049.1, on the reverse strand, counting down.
ATATTACAACAATGACAAACCACATAAATTTCTTTGTCTCAAATAATACGAAAAATGCACTGAAAGCAGATTAAACAAGAAAAAAAATATTGTGATTTAGCTTGGTTATTTATAAAAATTGAACCCATTTCGGCGCCAAAAAAAATAAAGACAATTGCAACCGTCTCTGTTAGGCGTTAAATAATAATTTAGAGCATTATTTATTACTTGTTTTAACCTTTTACAAAATATTTAATAACTATTTATAGTAATCAATAATTCGTAATTATTTTTTCTTTCTTGTCTATAAGTTTAATCACCTGCAAAAGGCTTGCTAAGTTTTGTAGAGTGTGTGTTACGCCATCGTATTACTGCACTGAAGTTTTTATTCAATAAAATCATAAGTAAGTTTGCGTCAACATCGATTTCTTTTGGTCGAATTTTTCATTTTTCGTTATTTTATTGCTTTAATTGTTATGAATTTATATTTCAATTGCGGAATATTGATTTGAGGTCTATTCAGCAACTACATTTCTGGCGTGTTCAAAATATCCATTAAAGGCGCATGGGAAATAAAAATAATTAGATACATTCCCTTTTGGCTTCTATGACCTAATAGATCAGTGTTTTTTCTAATAATTCAAATACAAAAGTAAAATAATTTACATTCAGTTTTTTTAAAATAAATATAATTTTTGGTGTGGTTCCCATTTTAATAAATATTTAGAGCAATAAAACTTATAGAACTTTTAAATTTAAACTCAACACATCAAATGATTGTAAAGGAATCTTGACAAAGTATCGTAAAGTGTATGGCCGAAATTTTTATTATAAAACTCGTAAACGCTCTAACTCATAAAACTTTAAAAAAATATCTCATTTGAAAACTTCATCTATCAAGGTATTATTGCATTTCTTCATAAATTTATGACAAAAAAATTATGTTTTATCTACAAAAAAGGGAAAAAACATTGATGGGTAATATTCAATTATTTTATGTAAAATTAATACAGAATGTTGAAATCTAAATGATGGGCTTGAATAACGCACATAAATTTTATGGCTTCAAAGTACCGGGTTTTTAACTTCTTTTAGATCCACCGTGATTATCTTTTTGATCCACCATGCTTTTCTTTTATATCCAATTTTTTAACCGACGGAAATTTTTTTCACTTTTATATTTAAAAGCTAAAAAAAGCATAAATAGACAGAAAAATCGAGTTTTTTAATGTAATAGCACCTGTCAATATCTTATATAGCAAGGAAACGGTCGAAATATGACTCACGATGTGAAAAAACAATTGATAGCTGCTCTTTTTGAATTTACATTAGATGCTCTTCTCATCCTTTCAATAAGATCAAGAAGTCTAGTTGGCAGTGTATTTCTACGAAAATTTCGCTGCACTTTTGCGAAAAACCTCCTCGCTAGAATTTAGAAACGGGAAATATATTGGCAGAAAAACTTACTGGATGTTTGCATGTCAAGGGAGTGTTGATGTTTTGTAAAAGTTTAGATTGTTCATTACATTTGGAAACTGTTAACAATTCCGTATTCTGCAAGAAAAATTATTAAGGAAGCCAATAAATATTTCACTGCTCATAGAACACTTTATTGCTTCGTAGGGAACCATATTTGTGCCACTGATCGCAAGCATCATTGTTAGGTTACCTTTTCTCGGCTGGATTATTGAATTGGTTGTTTTATCCTTTGGTGGCTACGGATTACTTTGAAAAAAAGACAGTGAAAATAAATTGTTGTCAAAAATAATCAGGCATTCTATGGCAAGAAACGGGCGTCAAAGACGCATACAAACTCATGTAGCTAATAACTAAGTTTTTTACGTCTGGATCGTTTTGCTTTTCTTAAATTGGCCTCGTCATTTTATCGGTGATACCCATTAATTTAAACCACTGTTGTAAAGATTCTAATGTAACTTAAACTAAGATTCAATCCTTTATTTCTTAGAATGCTGTTGTTGTATTATCGTGGACAAATTGAACAATTCAATCATGAATTTATTGTTTTATAAATGTGTAAACTGATCCCTCCCCTTAAGTTTAGTAGCGATTATTCTGTATCGTCACAGTGCTTTATTATATTTTTAATAGAAAGACGAAAAATTTGTAAAATTTTTGCCGTTTTCTCTAGCTCCTACTCTCGTCAATAAATATATGAATTATTACCTCTCGAATTTTAATTTAAATTATTTTTATACTCTTCGATTTATAATTTTCCTCGATTTTAAAGGCAACAAAAAATATGCGGGCATTCAGTGTATCATAAAGAAAAACACGGTGGATCTAAAAGAAAAATATGGTGGATCTAAGAGAAGTTAAAACCCGGTAAAGCATTTAAGTCAATAATCTTTAATAAAGCGAAAATTTAGCGCATTAATAATACTAAAAAAATATTAAACTAACCGAACCTAAACTAAACCTACAATCTAAATCTAAAATTTATTAAAATATGAGTGTTTAAAATTTTTTTTCGGTTTTTATGCCTGTGCCTAACGTTTCGAAAATGTATCTGAATATATTCTCAAAACATACTTCGATATACAGTCACCTCCTAAAGTATGAAAAGCCTGGGCGTTTTACCTGGTAAGTGCTACCCAGTGTTAGTACGAATCAATCCCCACTAAACACATTTTCAGCTTTTTGCCAAAGGGTTGATACTGTTGGTATTCAAGGTTTCAAAGTATGTATTGAAAATGGGAAACTTTTCTTTTGATTTAAAATTTTATTATACATCACAAAAAATCGATATCTACTTTTCACTCACAGTGTCAAACTGTTATAAATATTCCATTATTGCATTATAATTATTATTAATTTTAAAAATCTATCCTTATCAACAAATTAAATCGCCTAGCGTTGATTAGATAGTGGTTGTGCCAATACGACTAACTTAAAATCGTTTAGCTTTTTTCTCCAACTATCTCAAGAAATTTTTTACCGTCAACCATTACGACTTTTTCACAAACCAAAAAATTTTATTCCCAGAATACAATTAATTTTACATAGAAAAATTGTCGGTAAATTTTCAAACTATAAACGCACGTAAATAGATTTTAAAATAAATTGCAATATAATGGGAACAATCTACTAATTTTATTATGATAAATTAACAATTTTAAATTTCGTGATGTTAGGTCTTGATTTAAAACTAAAAAAAAATAAAGGAGTTTATACGCAAGTGTTGAAACCAATTCAGCGATTATTTTCTAAAAACAGAAACTGAATCAAAATTGATATTTTCTGCTATTTTTGTGAGTATTCTAGAATCAAAATAAATAGAAATTAGCCTGTGAGTGGTGATAATCAATACACCAATTATGAGATCACCGCTCTTTTAAATACAGTGATACCTCGCATAACGTACTTAATTCGTTCTAGGAGTAAGTTCTTTATGCGAAACAATCGTTATGCGAGGCATACTTTGTACTAAAATAAAATAACAAAAAAATACCTTTTTGTGTCAGTAAAAAAAATTAAAATCTCGGTTTTGAGCAATTTTGCGTGTTGATATCGTGCGATCTCAAATAAAAATGGTAATTCATCACAAACACGTGCGCTTAAGCGAAATAGTGGATTCTTATTTAGTTCGTTGTGGAAGCCGGGTTCGTTATGCCAAATATCACTGTATTACGTAAATTGCCAACTGTTATTAATGAAAATCTAGTTTTCAAAAAACTTTGACAATGAAGCCAATTCTTATATTTTAAACAATACTTTAATTTTCGGCAATTTCTGTGTCCCAAATTAAAATTTCGAATGAGAAACCCGCGATACGTATTAAAAATTAATTAATGATATTATTAAATTAATTTCTGATTTTTTGAAGCCAAATCACTACTTCTGTCACTGATGACGTCCATGTGGAATATTTTATTCTTAAATAATTTTATTTATCTTCGATTATATGTTTTCCTGTTTTATTGTTCGGTTTTGACCGATAACGGTATTCGTTGGGATATATTTTTGCCGAATCCGTTTGCAAGGTTAGTAGTTTAGCCTCCATTAAACTTTTCTAGATTAATAGTCGTTAATACTTACACCGAATGGAAAATAAAATGTTATGAAAGAGAATAATAGCAAATCACAATATATTTTATGTCCATGATTCTTTTATAGAAATCTCACCCATAATCAGTTCAATAAATATTTATATCTTCTACTTGTCTAGGTTTGTGTGTATTCAATAATTTTGATGCGGCAAAACAATAAGTTGACTTTCATCTTGTATTATAACTTAAATAAGTTAACTCACGAGTTGAATATGATTCTTCATAGATTTTGATTTTTAGAATCTATATGAGCACAAAAAACATTCCGAGTCCAGAGCTTATTTTTACGCTCACTTTATTTACATATTCTGATATCCCAGAATATCATTTTATTACTGAGCAGTAAGATTATTAAAATTATTTTTAATGCTGCAGCTGTTGATTACAGATTAATTTTCATCTGAGTCGAGGCTTATGGCTGATGTTTTTATAAATTTACAAAATCTCGCATCACTTTTATCAAGTTGGACGCATTAGTGATATTTTTAATTAACACAGCATTATACAGCCGAAGTGTCAAATTTGCGTCCCGCTTTGGCAAATCATGCGGCCCTGCTACAATTTTTTGCCTGCTCATTGCTTGGGAGAGTAATTTTTTAGGGAAACCGTTAATATATCAAAAGTTTTATCAACCAAGACACAAATATCATATGTAGCCCATCATATTCACTAAATAGTCGTGCTCTACTTTCAAACTTGGCGAAAATTAGGCTAGAAACATTTATGATAAGGAATATTTTAATATTATTATTTTAAGTTAAAAACATTGAGTGAATTGAAATCAAAACAACCATTAATTCGCACACGCAGTTAGTAGAACTTTTCGAAGAATTGACACCGCTTTCAGCATCACTTTCACGATGGACAATTGCTAAGTAAGGGTTTAGTAAGTCAGGCGAAAACCAAAATCCATACTAGCTGATCCGTCATCTCTGGTGTCTAAGCTGGAGGGATAAAATGGGCAAGGACTAGGTAAAGACGCCAAATTTTACCTGAAAACTTTCATACGAGATGGGCATGTCTAGGAAGATTTCACGCAAGCTAAGGAAACGTAAAATATATCATCCGGTAGAGTGAATTAAAAAAATGTAGAAATACCTTAATTCATTGTTTTTTAGTCTTATTAAATTCTTTATTATCGTATTATACTATCTTATTAAACATTTTTCGTGTGATATATCTTGACTAATTTAAACTTGTCTTGAATACGTCTGATCGGTTGATTAAAATTATCGTCCACTGGAAAATAACCGTAATAAAAACTTTTGGCCTGCGTGGAAGATTTATATTGATCAAATAGTTTTTAAATGTTATATTTAGCTAGATTTTAATTTGGTAGTTTTTTACAAAATTTCAAATCTTCAACATTTATTCTAGCATTCAGATTCCATTCTTATCGTTAAATATTTTCCTATAGGAAGACAACCTATGATTCTTAAATATTTCAAATCTGCCAACCTTTTGATGCGGTAATAATTAATCATAAAGGGCTTATTTTGAAAGAGTTTTAACAAATTCAATCTCAATAATAAAAAGCCATATTTTTTATAGTATACCACAGTACAGCCGAACCTAGTAGGTTGGCTTTGGGATATAAAGTCATAAACCTTTAGAAGAAATGGGTAGAATCTTTACAGCTCATGTCATATATCACTGTCACCTGTCATTAAGGCTTTTATTAGTGAGGCTTGGGAAGGAATAATTAATATGTTTCCTTAATAAGGATTTAAGACTCTTAAATTTACTACACTAAACAAATATATTTAAGTAGCTTCAGTATAGAAAAATTGTAGAAATTAAAAATATATTAGGAAGCAGAAATGGTAAATACGTCGAATATCCATGTCTAATTCAACAAAATTTAGAAAATGACATCAAAAACTACGCAGAGTCTCAGATAAAACATATAACTCAATTAGTTATTAATCGATGGCTGTAATATTAAGTCAATGCAGAAAGTGTTATGATGAATAATTTAATAATAGTTCATATTGACATATTTATTGGTGATTGATGCATGGTAATAAAGTAATAATATTCAATTTAGTAGATTTCAATCAAATATTAACATTAATTGCAATAATATTGAAATAAAAAAGTCAAACATTTAATGATTCGTCGGTATCAGACGTCGCCGTCATAATATGCCGAGAAAAATTGTCAACTGCTGCTACTGTCTCTAATAAACGCTATTAATACGATCGTGCTGCCATAGTTACTCGTAGTTTAGCTTTATTATGCTAAAAATCTGACTTTTTTTGATTATATGAGATTTTTATTATGCTCTTCGCAGTTACGGTCACAACTGAAGCGTGCGAATTGATACTTCATGCGTAAATCAAAAGTTTATTACCTAATTAATAATATTTTTTAATGTTAAATTGCATATCTTAATTATAATTTATGTGCTTACCTGCGAAATTAATAAAAAAAAGTTGTAAATACACATCGCAGTGTTATTTTGGTGAAATCGATATTAAATAATTGATGACTAATTTTTAACTCGATTAAATCATAAATTCTGCAAATTAAGCGATGATTTGGCGATTATGTGCATCGATTTCACAAAGGATTAAAATAATATGCACAAAAAATATAGAACCAAAAATTTTCTTAATTTCACCAATTTGCTACATTTTTTGGAGAAACAGGTCTCATGGTCGGATGCATCATGTGGATTTTGCATGTAAAAATCAAACCGCAGTATCATTAACCAGCTACGTGATTGGTATTTAAAATTTTTGATAGAAAAATGCAGAGCTGAGCTACTTGTACTAAACGAGCCCCAAAGCTTCATTTTCAACCTTTTAAACGATAATTAAATTGAGATAGATGAGGTCACCATCCCATAGCGTCGTCACATTAATCTTCACCGGTTATTAAAACCAACAAAAAATTCATTTATTTGGTCTTAATCCCATTACTGATCTTTTGAAGGGTTGCAGTTTAAATAAGCCAAGAGAGAAAAAATACTGAAAACAGGCTCACCTTGACTAGGATCGATACTAATTATTAAAATTTTTCTCATAAATTTCTTTTTTTTTCAATCAACTTAAATAATTGAGTTTATTTCGAGAGGTAAATGAATCCGGTTCACACATGTAATAGTTCTATACTCTCCCCCTTTTTATCTGCCAACTTGTGATTCTAAATTTCTGGTCTTTTTAAGGACACTCACATCATCTTCTGTAGATTCTAATTAAACGACAGAAATTTTTCAGAGAGTGGACGCCGCTTGCGGCATCAAGGGCCTAGTGGTCGCACGTAACACGAGGGTTTAGTGGGTGCGGCAGATGTCAAGTCCCACACTACCAGATTTGGCCGTCTATGGTGTCTAAGCGGAGAAGAAAGTATAAGCGAGGACCACGATTCAGCCCAAAATCCCATTAGTAAAGACTCTAAGAAGGCAGTGATCTAGGCTTCAGTAGAGAGACCTAAGGTACCTTGAAAGATTCCCTCAGGCAGTTGGAAAAAAAAGGACGACGATTTTAAATTCAAGTTCATTATATTTAATGTAGTTTAATATAATTAAGTCAGTGGCAAAAATTAAATGTAGAAATTTCACCAGCAAATTTCTCGTAATAACTAGATTTAAATTGGTCCCAGAAATAAAAATGATAAGAAAAAATTATTCCCTATGTGAATAAGAAAGCTGATTTGAACTTCTTAAAATATGTGTAGCAACGTCTGACTTGAAATAACATAAAATCATGAAAATTTATGATCTAACAGGAAAACGGAACGATCTTAGTTAGAAGTGTTATTTTTTGGTTAATTTAATATGTTGATGCTAGTCATACAATGTTGATCACCGATAAACGCTCATATAAAATAGCACCCTTGACCCCCTGTTAATTTAGCAAGAAAATTAGATCTATGCCAACTAAAAAGATGGTGGATTTTGAAAAATTTTAAATTCCCGGTTATAGAATAGTCAATGTTTGTTAAAATTTTAAAGAGAAATTTTGGTGTGTTGATGATTTATATTAGATGAAGAAAAAATAAATAAGTTTATCCCAGTAATGATTTTAAGTCGTCTCAAGTGGGGCAAAAAAGTATCTTTTGCACACTTTGGGATGTAAAACAGGTTACTCCACTCACCTTGCAACGAACAAGGTTATTTCACAAAATAGTTAATAGAAGATGTAAAATAGTTATTTTTTTTACATATTAAATAAAGTAATCGCGATTTTCCTTGTAAAACACTACATAAAGAAGTTTGAACGCTAAGAATTGACTAAGCTGCTTTTAATGTAAGTATTGAACTTATTTATACAGAATTACGCATGTGCCGTTTTCAATGAGTGAAGATAATTTGACCGTAATAATTTTTTCTTGATGTCTTTATTTACAAAATTTTTACTTTAGAATGCAATAGAAATAGTGAAAAAAGCTACCGAGGAAGATAATAAAAAAAACTATGAAGCAGCTCTGAAATATTACAAACAAGGAATTGAACTGTTTAATCATTATCTAAAATGTTATCATTCAATTTTTATTGGTAGACGATGTTAAAACCGACCGCGTAAAAGCTAGCGTTCTTGAAAAATGTTCTGAATATCTGAATAGGGCTGAAGAAATCAAACAGTATTTGGATGAACAAAAGAATAAAGACGTAACTAATGCTGGGAATGGTGTTGGTTTAAAGTACGTATTCTCTATTAATTCAGAAAAAAAATTGTTGAAACTGAAGATTCTCGTCTTAAAGACCAACTTAAATGTTTGCTTACTATTTTAGAATAGCCTGCATTGCCATTGAGAAACCGAATATTAAGTGGGAAGACGTAGCTGGCCTTGAAAACGCTAAGCAGGCGCTATTGGAAGCTGTTATACTTCCCCTTAAATTCCCCCTATTTTTTACAGGTACGATTAAGATTGTCACGCAGGAAATAGAAAGCCTTGGAAAGGGATTCTTCTTTTCGGGGTGTGTTAGAATTTTTGATTATAGCCGCCTGGTACCGGAAAGTCTTACATTGCTAAAGCTATTGCAGCGAAAGCTAAAGATATAACATTCATTTCTGTGTCTTCTGCAGATTTAGTCAGCAAGTGGATGGGAGAGAGTGAGAAGTAAATTTACGATTGTGACATCAATAGGTTAGTCAGGAGTATTTTTGAGCTCGCTCGCGAAAACAGTCCATCAATCATATTTATTGACGAAATTGACAGTTTATGCTCGGCCCGAGAGGAAGGTGAAAACCAAGCTGCCCGCCGAATAAAAACCGAATTTTTGGTGCAGATGCAAGGTAAGCTGCCTTAATGATTTCAACAAGGTTCAACTGTTGGTTCTGAAAATGATAATGTTTTGGTATTAGGTGCTACAAACACACCTTGGGTCTTAGATAATGCAATGAGAAGAAGGTTACTTGCTTTATAAAATCTAGATTTGAGAAGCGTGTATATATTCCTCTTCCAGATGAACCCGCTAGAGTGAAATTATTTCAACAAAATGTGGGAAACATAAAAAATACCCTCTCCTATGATGATTATGCCGAAGCCGCAAAATTAACTGAAGGCTACTCTGGAGCAGATATATCCGTCATAGTTCGAGACGCTCTTATGGAACCTCTCAGAATGGTTCAAAATTCTACCCATTTTAAACTGGTCTCAGGCCCTAGTCCTTCTGACCCAAAAGTTAGAGTCAAAGACTTATATACTCCGTGTTTACCAAGTGACCCTAAAGGAATTGAAATAAAATGGATCGATATACCGGGAGACAAATTGTTAGTTCCTGTTGTCACATCTGTAAATATATCCTTATTATTTAGCGCGATCTTTTTAAAGCGATTTCTAAAATGCGGCCCACCGTTTCAGCATTAGAATGTGTAAAACTCAAAGAATTCAATGAAAGTTACGGTGGTGGGGAAGACTAAGTCGCTTTAGATATTAGAATGTTAGTTTATTTTATTTTTTGCATAATTCTTAAATGAAACAAGTTTGTTACATATTTCATTTTTTTCAAGCCTTGTAAAAGATGTTATTTTACATTTGACCGCTAATAAGGAAAATTATTTAATTTTCAGATCTTTTAGGCAGATTTATTGATAAATATACATTTTAAGGGTTTTCATTACCTGGTAAGATTCGAAAATGTTTGTATCTTTTGATTAAACGTGTAAAAATACATTACAGAACAGAACCGCAAACCCGCGCATTCTCACAAGTTTTAAAACAGCGCATGAGAAATTCTATTTAAGAGTTAAATGCATATCACTTGAACTTGTTTTGAAATATTATCGATTGTCTTAGTAAATCAAAAAAATTGAATAGATGGGCAGCATTCATAACTTTAAACATGGGCCAGCATTTCCAAGAACGACATTTGAGCTTATAAGATAATGCAAATTCTTAATTGTAAATGTCATGAAACATCCTCATATCGCTTCGATACCAAAAAAAAATATTTTTTCAAACATCCAAGATTTCAACACTGTGTTTCATTTCATTTTTTTGAGAAAAATATATTTTTTTCGCGTCTAAAAAACTGCAAACAATCGAAAAAATTATTAATTTGTTATTTACTTAATTGTCGAGAATGAATTTAATTTTTGCGTGAATACAAATGTTGCTGTTGTGTATAAAAAAGCAAAAAAATAAAATTTTTCAAATAATTTGAGCATAATTTTAGCTCAAAAATTGATCTTGAATGTAATATATAATAGTTGTATTGTTTTCAACGTTCCTGATTTTCCGACAGTACGTGACTTTAAGACGACACTGTTTTGACGCTGGAGGTTTTGGCGCGATATTTTTGTCAAATGTTATTTTGAACAATTAAATTTAGTCTTAGACCAGACCAATTATATAGGTGTAAGAGAATAGCTTAAGTGAAAATTTTGGACCGAATCGAAAAAAATCACACAGGAAAAATACTATACTTATCACGAGCCTGAGCACAAGGAACTGGGTCAAACTCAATGTGTCGACTAAAATGAATGAATAAAATTCAGAAATCGACATAATTATCAAATTTTTCTATTATAAACTTACTAAAGAGCAATTCAATTAATTACATTTTATCCTTACTTTCATACGCAAATTCTAACATTATATGTACTTTTCAGATCTACAAGAATAAAAAATTGTTATCGACAAGACCACAAATTAAGTAGGGTCAGATTAATATTATTTTACATCAGAATTAAATATATCTGTGCGCTTAATACATAATATTATATAAAAACCTAGTTTGAAAAATATTACAATTTTAAACACTTATAACATACAGTGATATCTCGCATAACGTACTTAATTCGTTATAGGAGTAAATTATTTATTCGAAACGATCGTTATGCGAAGCATGCTTTGTACCAAAATACAATAGCGAAAAAATTAATTTTTATGTTGATGAAAAGAATTAAAATCTCGGTTTAGAGTAATTTTTTCTGTTGATATCGTTCGATCCCAAGAAAAAAGGGTAATTCATGACAAACATGCGCCCTTAAGCGAAATGGTGGAATCTGATTTTTTTCGCTGTGTGAAACAGGTTTCTTTATGCGAGTTATCCTATCAGCAAAAAAAGTACGTTATGCGCAGAGCACTTTATCCTAGGAGTACGGTATGCGAGGTATCACTGGATATGTGAATTTTCTCTCGTTAATATTTTGTTTGTCTACGTAAAAACAATAATGGAGCAAATCTTATAAAAAAAATAGGTGAAGCAGCACATCAAAGGTTGAAAACTGAATAAAGACAATTAATCATAACTTTAAAATGTTTTATCGGTATTCGAAGTTTTTAAAAGAAACGTGACGTTTTACGTAGGAATTCGTTCAAGTAAAATTGCGTCCTGAATAAATGCACAGAACTTTTCGAATAAGATATCATAATCATAAAAATTGTTGATATTTACATCAATCAATAAAACATTTATTATCTTGAAGGAATTTTACATAATTTCGTAACTGATTAATAAAATCAGACATTTGTTTATATTGATGAAAGGTTTAAGAATAAAGGTAATTCATTAAATTTTCTTTGTCATTTTCTAAATTTAACCTATTGCACTGGGTTCATCAATTTTTTTTAGACTTATAAATACACTCTAGGAATAACTTCCAGCACCAAAATGGCGGCTCAAAAACGTTCTTCTTCAATTTTCGGACAGTAAGCAAATAAAAATCTGATTTACACTTGTAAATAAATCCATTCTAACACTATAGTACGGACTCCGAAAAAATTTGGTGATGTTTAGGCACGTTTAGCGTGCTTTTATACAATCACAATAGCATTTCTATTTGAAATTAAATTTTGGTAGCGTATTATTTTGTTGATAAGGTTTTATTTCACCGGAAATTTTTTGTTAGGGGCTATGTTTTTTTATACGCTCTAAATAGTTAAATGAGCTCTGTTTAATATTTAAAATTTAGTTCTGACAAAAATATTTGTTTTATCTTGAAAATGTCATAGCTTTAAGTAATTTTAACAGACATCATTCAAATTCATCCATAACAAATAATCAAAAAATACCTTTAAGATAATCGATTATCTTTAAATTTCTGGTTATCACTTCAATCTTCAAGATTCTGATATCTTAAGCTTTATATTATCTGCGCTTTTCAGGCACCATTTTAAATAAGATTATCGCTCATACAAGGTCATGTCCTTTTTAAAAACTCATAATTTCGTCTAAAAAATAAAAAATTATTGAATTATCGACACGAAATTCAGGTTGAAATCTTATATTAGCTGATGTAGAGAATTTTTCTGTGAGATCCTCTTTAATCATTGTTATCGCATAGAAAAACCACATATAAGGAGGAAGCAGTGAAAAAATGTGTAAAACGGTCTTTAAAAGAATTATTGATTTAATAGTGCACATATTAAATTAAATTTTATTTGCATGAGACAATTTTTTTCCGTGTGTAAGATAATGATAATCTAACTCTACTTAATTAATAATTCGGACATAAAAATTCGTTTATTCTTATAGATGTAATGTGCACATGATTTAACAGGAAGTGATTCAAAACTTCCGTCGCTTAAACGGTCGAACCCAAATAGTCACGTAACTTGGTCAAAAAATCGAGCGATTTTGAAGCTAGTTATTATGGTTTTTACTGGTAGGTATAAAATTTGCGATTTTAATATTACGACCAACCGATCATTGATTCCTAAAGATTGAAATAATTGCAGATGGGCTTAGATATAATAGTATCGCCATATTATGATATATATATATATTTAATTCTGATACTCTGAGAGAATCTTAAAATAAATATCAGCTCGCTATATCCATTTCAATAAAAATCTGTCTCGAATGCGAGTTTACTATTAGAATTAGGTGTCTTTGTCGTAGTCCTCGTGCCTTTCTTGACCTACTCAGACGCCTGAGGTCACGGACTCTGACAATAAGTAACTTAGCTTACATTTTAAAAACTTTAAGCTCGCGCTGAGTGCAACCACTAAATCTGCGATACCGCAAGCCACGTTTGCTTGATAACATATAATTAAGTATTTTGTACAATTTAAGTAGAGTATAGGTCTTAATGTCATTATAATTTGCAGATATTGAGGACTTTTACGCATGCTGACGGCAATAAATAATAATAAAATTATTGCTGTAGAATCTCTCATCATTTGTAATCCATAAGTTAGGTCTGAATGGTTCTTTTTTTTCATTTGAATTAGAATCTTAAAAATAGAGAAATCTGTATTATTGAAATTATTGAAATTATCATTGGCATGCTTATGGTCTTTTGTGTCGTTAGAAGCTTACATGGTCATGAAAAAAAGAGTCGTGTTATTTATTGCCAAAGTTAAGGACTGAGTTAATTCATTAAATAAATATCTGTAAATAGACGTTCTTGCTAAAATAACATTGATTATCAAACTCTAGTTTTATGCTTTAAAGATAACGAAGTAAGTATTTGACGACTGCAGGTTTAAATCAGGATATTGGGCAAAAGTCATCCTTTGACGTCCTAAATCAATGTAAACGTGCTAATTTTTAGCAACCTACTCTATAAAAAATTTAATTTAAAATAATTTAATAAATTCTATTCTGAAATAACAAAAAGTACAATATTGATAACTCGGATTAGAATTTGCAAGGATTATCAAAAAGTTCAAGGAATTTCTATATTTGTGCAGAGATCAATACATCCGCTTTTAGCCTTAAGAGCTAACTCAAAATGAAAATTTATATCTATTTTATATTTACATTTTTTTGTAAAACGAAATTTAACATTAGTTATTTCAATACAACTTTCAAAAAATATAAAGGAAAATCGAACAAAAATTTGTGAATGGTCGGAACCATCATATGGTAGCTATCAATGCAACATTCAACACAAAATGGGTTTTCTCAAAAGTGAACCTGATATCGATTTCAAAATATTTATCAATAACAACTCAGCAAATGTTAATTACACACTGGTAAAAGCATCCCGTATTGACATAATATTACTGTCAGAATTAAAATATTCATTTGTGAGAGTGTCTCATAAATTCTTTTCCCAATTTTTCAATAATATTATCGGATCACGTGGTAAAAGTAGGAAAAATATAAAAAACAAAATTCTACGATCTCACGATGATAACCGACAGAAATTATATGCTCCTTCACGTCCCAAAAATATTGATCAGACGAGTTATGTTAAGGTTGTCAACGATTTTATTACAGATAAAAGGTAGTTGATCATCTTTGTAACATAAAGGATCGCTATTTCAAAGGATGATGCTTATAGTAGAATAAGAAGAGATTCTAAAATTTATTGCAATTTGTTTGTTCTGGTAAAGATATTAATATGAAACTAGATACATGAATCTTATCTTAAACTTTTTAATAGTTTTAATGATTGCTTAGAAGAAGTATCATTGTACATAAAAATGGTGAATATACTGCTGGCTCGTCAACTTCATCATCGATCTCAACCATGTAAGAAAAAACTATAATTAAGTACTTCAATATCAGATAACGAAAACATATTTGTTAGGAGAATATAATAAAGATAACTTTAGCTACCAAGAACCAATAATTTTACTGTCACAAATATATGAGAATTACCGAAATCAGAGTGTTTGCGCAATCGGAATGTTCCTCAGTGAATATTGGAAGAGTAATATTCTCGGCCTTGCATCTTTTTACAAAATTTCTGACAATATTGATACATACTGCGGAGCTTTTATTATAAATCGCAAATATAAATTCTTTAAAATCACATCAAGAAACTTTCTTGCAGTACTTTTGCATGAAATCGGTCATACAATTGGAGCAGATCACGATCCTTTACCATCTAAAAGCGGCAATAAAATTCCTGGAGTAAAGGAAAATATATGCTCACCGGGCGGTGAAAAGCATTATGTTATGCATCCGGCCATCGATTCCTCGAACCACCCAAATAATTTTTTATTCTCGCCATGTTCGATGTGGAACATCACAGAATTTTTGAAAAAAAATTTAAAAAAAATTAATCTTACAAGTAATAAATATTTTATTTTATAATCTTAAAATTAAAATATGATCAATAAAATACCTAAATTGATATACTTTAAAGCTGAATATTAATCACCATGTCCTGCCTACCATTATTTTGCGTAACTAATTTATTTTAATCTATTTTCAAACTATTTTTACATAAATATGCGCATGTTCTCCTGGTTTTTCATTTAAAATGGCTGATAGTGACAAATAGCTTGGCGGATCATCACGAATTAATTTTTTAATGTTTTTACGCTAGATAATCGTTATTAACGTAGCAAAATTATAATTTGACAATAATTTTGCATCATCACTAAATGAGACAATTTAAAGAATATAAAATTATTATATTTTGCATTCTATACCAATATCTGTTAGACTAAAGCAGTGAGAGAATAAAGATTCTAATTTTATGATATGGTTCGAAAAATAAACTTTCTAACCATGGAAGATAGAGTCTGTCATTTTTCTAATGAGATAATATTTTTTTATTAGGATGAGAAAACTCTTGCCGAATGCCTATGATTTCGCATGTAGATTCACATTCTGCAGGTCGTCCTGAGGTGTTAGCCGTTCAGATTAAAACTATTTTAGTCAATAAATATCAAACATGCAAGTATTTTAATCTGCTTTGAGCCCCTATTTTTTTATAATTTTTTATGATAAATAATATAGATGAGGAATGACGATTGAGGCGCCTGACTGTCTGGCAGTGCCATTAGGCTATAACTTATCCTACCCTAGCTAGAAGAAAGAAAAACCCTATCCGAAGGGATTTGGTTATCAGAGGAACTTTATTGGGCTAGGATTTTTTTTATACACTAACTGTACATGTTTGAAATGCGATAATATGAACCCAGAATATTACCATCCTTATACATTAGATTTTTGATCAAAGAAAACTTCTGTTCTGGTAAATTAAGTAACAAACTGTATTCTGACATAAAA
The DNA here is from genome assembly GCA_038021265.1 of Cyprinella venusta. NCBI lineage: Eukaryota > Metazoa > Chordata > Actinopteri > Cypriniformes > Leuciscidae > Cyprinella > Cyprinella venusta. Next base: position 67,416 of record JBBNEX010000049.1, on the reverse strand, counting down.
TTTGAATAATGCTGACCGTTTTTATGGAAACAAGATTACGCTACGTAAGGAAATCCAACATTGTTTGTGATCAAATCTAAATCCTTGTCATCGCCAAGAATTTCTATAATGTGTTTTAAATACATTAAAACTAAAAAGCGATTTTTTGTCATGGTTTAGCGGGTAATAAGTGACGACGTGCCATTTCAAATGCAAAATCGTTTAAATATAAAAAAAAACATATTATTATCAATCAAATCGATAATAATGCCCTCAGATTTTCTTTTTTAATATTTAATTTTTAATTGATAAGATAGATTACCTATGTTAGCACATTCACCTCTAATCGATTTTCTAAATGTTATTCGAATAGCCTTTCCTTGTCATGGGTGATCTAATTTACGACGATCCTCTTCGACAGCCATTTTTGTCTAACCTTCATTAAGGCTCGAAAACTCAGCAGATTTTTAAATTTAATATAATTATTTGAAATTTAACAGTAAAACATGAATTTTGTGGAAAAGAAGTCACCATAGATACAAAATCCCGATATAGAAAATTAAACTATAAATCAGTTGTCATTAATATTCAATGTGAATGGTTATTTTTACATATGGTGGCTATTTTGCTGCAGTTTATGCGCAAACTTGTTTTTTTTAAATAAAAATAAAAAATTTTCAAAAAACCTTTTTGTATACGCTGTTTATGGCCCATTTTAGTTTTTAAAATAATATACTTTTGAGTTCATATTATCTTAGAAAGCATTGACGCAATTTGTGGAGATGGAATCGTTTCAGGTTCAGAGGAATGTGATTCTGGGCAAGAGTATGACCAATGTTGTGGCCACCCGGGATCTGAATATCCGTGCAAGATAATACATGGTGAATGTAAATAAGACATATTAAAGAACAGGCAGTCCAAGTCAAGGTCCTTGTTGTGATAATAAATGCAAATATCGAAGTCCTAAATATATTTGTAGCAAGGAAACAGATTGCTTGAACTCGCAATCATGTAGGTTGGTCTGTTGAATGATTTTAGTGGATTTAATGCAAGATGCTTACAGCCAAAGTCAAAACCTGAGGGAACAAGTTGTGACTATGGCACGTCTTTCTGCATAAATGGGGTAATTAAAAACCTTAAATCCTAGAGCTGTACCGGTTCATTATGCGAATTTTTCGGCGACGAGCCTTGTTACTTTAAGTTGAAAAAAGACTGTGTAGTTATGTGCAAAAGAAATCATGAGTCGAAATGCGTCGAAATTAAATATAGCTTTGATAACTACAAACGATTTTTCCCAGTTGGAACGAGTTGTAATAATGGATTGGGTGAGTGCGACGGGTTGGGTAACTGTGTCTTTTATGATAACTATTTTTTCAGACAAATTAAGTTATTACAATTATTCTCTAAAAGACTATCGGCTAAAATTGATATTTTCTTTCAAGAAATCGAGTTTAAAGACGTAGTCATTTTTCTTGCTATGATCGCACTTTTAGGTAAAATACTACAAACTTAAATTAGAAATAATTTTGTTATTGCCTTTTATAATCAAATATCAACTCAAGAAGAAAAGACGTAACAAAATAGTAGCATAGATAGTAGATTATAAAGTAAAATAATTTTCTAATAGTTTTATTCAAAAATTTTTATTTGTCTTCGAGTTGATTCAAAAAAATGGTGAATTCGGTGTATATCTTGGATATACTAATATCTCGCCCTGAGATGGGCTTTCTTCTAATATTCATTCAATTTAAAATAAATTAAACCAAAAATTTTGTCAAGTTATAAAATTATTATTCATTTTTAAACTTACTTAAGCTTCTACTCTATTTCACTCAGAAATGAAGCGATCATTTTCTTTTCCAACCGCCTGAGGGAATCTTTCACGGCACCTTAGGTCTCTCTGCTGAAGCCCAGCTTGCTCCTATCTTAGAGACTTTACCGGTGGGATCTAGGATCTTGATCGTGGTCCTCGCAAATACTTCCTTCCCCGTTTAGACACCAGAGACGGCCAGCTCTGGTAGTGTGGGACTTGGATCTTCCACACGCAGTAAACCCTCGCGTTGCGTGCGATCACTAGGTCCGTGATGCCGAAAGTAGTGTCCGCTCTCTGGAATGAAGCGATCATATGTTGTACAGCCTGCTAAGATTGTTTGGTCGACTTAAGACTTAACAAGGTTTAACCATGGCATTTTCTTTTGAAACATGAAAAAATTATCTAAATTGCCATAACTTAAAAATTTTATTTAAAAAAAAGGTTATATAACTGACCGTAAGGATTTGGCGAAACAATTGTGCGAAAAAACAAAAATTATAATTAAGAAAGTTTACACAATCAAAATCTTAATTTTTTAAACCCAAAATATAAAATAAATGGTTTTTTGTTTAAAAACAAGAGTATAAAAAAATAAATCAGTAATATAAAGATAAAGCTGAGAAATAATAATTGAAGTTTAGATATAAGAGTTTCCGCACATAATATTTGATAAGTGGGAATATAAGTGAGGCAACCTAGTATATTTTACCATTCAGGCAATGAAAATTAAATAAGGATTTGAATTTTAAGGTTTCGGTTGGACCCTTAAGATATGAATTTTTCGACGTTCCCTGATATGTATATTGGCTGAATTTTATGTACAACAAAGATTAGGTTAAAAAATTTTTGATCGTCAAGAACATAATATGTAGCGTTTTTGCCAGTTAGGCATGCACTACAGCGATATAATGCTCGGAAAACTAATATTAAAAATTTGAGTTCTTAGGAACTTTTCATACGGTTTAAATATCCCCGGTTGTCGAGCATATGGCAGGTTTCCTCATTAATAACCGATTTGTTATGTGACATTGGACCTTCTAAAATTTCATCAATAGTAACTTGAGCTTCGTCCAAGAACATTTTGGTTCAATAATTTAAATGAAATAAATTTTAAGAAGTCGAATGCCACATGTTACAAACAAGGAAAAAACGTGCTAATCTACACATGCGTACTAAATCACTATAACACTCCTCCCGGTTAGATATCGAAGTCCTCAGGATCCGAGGCGTAACTAAGACTAGACGAAATTGTAGATTGTGGATCATAGGTCGAATCATCGCTGTATAAAGTAGGATCAAAATCAGTTTCTTGTTCTATCTCCTCATTTTGTATTTCTTGAGGGTTTTCCTGTTGAAAATGTTTCCGATCATATTTCACATTCGTGCTTGGTCTCGTTGATGTATTTTTTTCTTTGCACTTAATTAATTGATTAAGGTGTCGGCGGTGTAGTTGACCTTCAACATCAACCTCGTAGTACCTATCCCCCATAACTTTCGTTACGATTCCATATGCCCATTTATTTGAATTTTTGTTATAAGCTCTAACGAGTACACTATCCCCAACTTTCAAGATTCGTCCTTGATGTGTTTCACGATCGTCTTTTGTTAAGGTTTTTAAATTTTCTAGCCATGTGTGAAGGTTTCTTCCCAGCATTCGTATAGAAGGAGAAACTCCTGTTGTTGAATGAGGAGCGTTCCGGTAGCCAACTAGAAATGTATTGAGACTTTTTTGGAGTTTAGAAAATTCCACATTATTTAGCGCACCTTTCAGGGTTTGAACAAACCTTTCCGCTGCTCCATTTGAGGCTGGGTGGTAAGGTGGAGTTCTTATATGCAGTATGTTATTGAGTTTCATAAAATTTGAAAAAACATAGGACGTAAATTGAGGGCCATTATCACTCACCAGCGATCGTGGTGTTCCAAATGTTGTAAATATTTTCTCTAGAAGTTCTGTGGTTTCTTCGCTTGTGGTACCATCCATTACATGGGCTTCGGGCCATTTAGTATAATCATCTACAAGTACAAATATAGATTTTCCGCAAATTGGTCCAAGAAAGTCTACATATACTCTCTCCATGGGTTTAGATGTGTTAGACCACTTTTTTATAGGCGCAGGCGGTGGTGCCTTTCTCTTTCCAAAGGTGCATTTGGGACAGTCTTGAATTGTAGATTTCACATCAGCATCGATAGTTGGCCACCATATTGATATTCTTGCCAGTGCTTTCGTTTTGTCAACCCCTAAATGACTCTCATGAAGTTTTTGTAGAACTCGTTTCCTTAAGCTTGATGGGATTATGATTCTATCCATATAGTATAGGCAGTCATTGATTATTGAAATATATTCTTTTCTTAACCAATATGGGTGAATTTTGTCATTTTTTGAATAATTTTTCCAGCCGTTTGATATTTGGAGCTTAACATTGTAAGTTGTGTCATCAATTTTAGTTTCTTCTTTTATCTCTTCGTACGACACTGTATCTGACATGTGTTCCAGATTTAAAACTTGTATTTCTTTGATAACATCACATGTCGAGTTAATGGGTAAACGGGAAAGCGCGTCTGCATTGGAGTTGTTTTCAGATTTCCGGTAGTTAATGGTGTAATTGAAACCCGATAGAAATATTCCCCACCTCTGTATTCTGGCAGCCGCTGCCACGGGTATGCCTTTCAATGGGTCCAGTATGAACATTAAGGGCTTATGGTCCGTAAGAATTATGAAATGACGTCCTTCGAGATATTGCTGAAATTTTTTAACTCCCCATATTATCGCTAAAGCCTCTTTCTCTAATGTGGAATAGTTTTTCTCGGCTGCTTGAAGAGCACGAGATGCAAAGGCGATCGGTCTTTCGATTTCTTTCTCTTGTATATGAGATAGAACGGCCCCTATTCCAACCGTTGAAGCATCTGTCGCTAGCACTATCGGAAGGTTGGCATTAAAGTGAGTCAGGGAAATAGTTTCCTTCATTCTTTTTTTTTGCTTCATTGAAAGATTCCGTATGTACTTCAGTCCAACGAAATTCTGCATCCTTTTTTATTAACTCATACAATGGGGCCAATATGTCAGATAGATTTGGTATGTGGCTACGGTAATAACTCATAAGTCCACAGAAACTTCTTACTTCGGCTTGATTTTTTGGTTTTTGCATGAACTCAATGGCTTCTGTTTTTGACCTGGATACTTCTACGCCTTTTCCGGAAATAACCCATCCACAGTATTCGACTTTTTCCATGAAAAATTGACATTTATCCTTCCTAATGTGAAGGCCATTATCCTTTAAACGTTGGAGTACTATCTTGAGCTTTTCTATATGGTCTTGCGAATTTTTGCCAGAGATGATTATGTCATCTAGATAACAGGCGACGTGTGGAAGCCCCGCTAGTAACATATCCATTGTTCTTTGCCAAATAGCTGGCGCAGAAGCCAATCCGAAAGGCATTCTTCTAAAACGGTAAAGGCCCCTATGAGTGTTGATTGTCAGATATTGTCGACTGTTTTCTTCCACTTCCATTTGCAGGTATGCCGAGGCCAAGTCTATAACGGAGAATATAGTGCCACCTGACAGTTTCGTTAATATCTCTTCATATCTAGGCAGTGGATATTGATCTATGCATATTTGGGGGTTTAATCCGATTGAGAAGTCAGCACAAACTCTGATTTTTCCATCTTTTTTTAATGGGGTGACTATTGGCGATGCCCATTCCGAAGATGCTACTTTTTCAATAATTCCGTCGTGCTCCCACTTTTCCAAAATTTGCTCAACCTTTTCTCGTTTAAAGAATGATATCGGCCTCGCTTTACTGAAATGCGGTATTGCATTTTGTTTGATAATAATCCGAGCTTTAAAATCTTTAAGTTTTCCAAGGTTTTCTGAAAAGACATCTTTGTATTCTTCCAGGATTGCATCAAGAGAAACATTTTGATCTAATTTATTGATGCTTAGGGGTCCAACTTGACCAAGAAGTTCTATCCAGTCTCTTCCTAAGATACAACTTCCTTTTTCACAGACGTAAACATTTGAGACGATTTTAGCAGAACCTAGTGCTATTTGTACTTTAGCTGACCCAATCGGTCTAAAAGCGTGGCCACTATAACTCGTAAATGTGACATCTGTTGATTCCAAAGATGCGTTTAATGCTAAGAATTTCAATTTAGGAATGATTGAAACAGGAGAGCCCGTGTCAATTTCCATTGTGACCAATTTATTATTTATAAGCAAGTCAACAACATAAGGCTTAATATAGTTAACGTAAGAAGATAAGCTAGTTTTTTTTGGCTATATTCCTCTGTTTTTTTCGGCAAACTTCAGAAGTGTGACCCTTTATAGAGCAGAATGAACAGATAGAATCCTTTTCCGGACAACTCCGCCGCAAGTGTTCCGTAGAACCGCAACCGTAGCACCGTCGAGTACCAATTTTCCTCAGTATTTGAACCCTGGTCGATTCTATGTCTCGGCTTTGAATGATTTGGGATTCTTTAGAGGCGATCGAAATTTTGTTTGCGATTTCTAACGCCTGTTTGAAAGTCAATTCTTTCTCTACGAGTAATGCAGGTCTTATATTTCGGCTAGGATCGTTAATCCCAAGAATTAACGCGTCACGCAAAGCCTCGTCGAGGAAAGATCTAAATACGCACGACTCAGCCATCTTTTGGAGTCTCAGTGCGAATTCACTTATGGATTCTCCATCGAATTGTTTCGAAGTATAAAGTTTATACCTTTCAGCAACGGCGATAGGAGAAGGGTCGAAATGTTCAGCCATCAGTGAATTTATCTTTTCGATGGTAAGTTTGCTTACGTCTCCATCCTGATTAAGCGTCATCAGGGTTTCATATGCTTCGGAACCCATCACTGCAATAATAAGTCCACTTTTTTTTTCTTCTGCCACTTCATTAACTTCCGTCCAAGTTTGGAAACGGCTGTAATAGTTCTTCCATGAGCCTTTTCCCGCTATGAATTCAGAAATTTTTCCCAACATCTCACCCTTGTCGCCACTTTGTTACAAACAAGGAAAAAACGTGCTAATCTACACATGCGTACTAAATCACTATAACACCACACTTAAATAAAGATGATCATATGTGATTTTTGGTATCGCGAATTTTGCGATGTACGAATTTTGCGCAAGTGCGAAGTTTGCGCCATCCTCAATAATTTGCATGTACTTTGTTAAACATTATATGTAGCGATTTATTACTTTTATACTGACGAATTTAAAATAGAAAATAAAGACATCCATCTAAATATGAATAAAAAAAATTAAATTTTATTACGTTAAAATGGTAGACCAATAAATTTTATATTTAATAATTTCAGCATATAATTGTTAGAATTTAGAAAAAACATTTACATTGTCATTTTATTAATAAATTATGTTATAAAAAAATATTTCAGAGTTGAGTTCTAGTATTATGTATTATATTGAATATTTTAAATACTGGAATTTTGTTAATTTCAAGACCAAAATATAATTGTGCATTATTATATGTCTAATATAATCATAAACACATAATTGTTATCCAATTGTTATTAAAGAAGTAATATTCTTTAAATATTCAATCCTCGGAGTCTCTGAATATCGAAGGACAATATTTCTCAGCCTTTGATTTAATATTAGATCTTTTCTTCTTATAACAGGCTCACTAGGATCTCCTATGTTTAATTTGTCCAATCTCATATCAGAAAGAGTTTGATCATCCTTTAATTTTCACAGGAAATCGAATATATTAGGATGCGCTAAATAGAACATGGATGAAAATCCTCGATGCCATCCTTCTATTTGATTATTGGTTCGAGGTAGATTCTGCAGTGTTCTCTCGTATTGGTTCCAAATGATTGGTGGGTATATTGGATTTTCCCTTCCAGTTCTATGATATCGTCCTATATATGTATCCTCGAAGTAGTTATATAGCTGTCGTAGGTTATTTGGCGATTCTATATTGATAAAATGAGCTTCTAAAAGCTCAAAACTATTTTGCACTTTGCTACTCTCACAGAAAGCAAGAGATGCAAGAATCTTGATAGACTCCCTTGTGGAATTTATTTCCAAATAACTGTAAACCAATCCAAGATCTTGAACTTTCCTCCAGAGGGATTGGCATAGATGAAAAAAACAACAGCTGTGGTGAGTGTCAGGATAATTTCTAGTGAACGTTGATATTGATGCCTGTTCAAAATCGCTCATTGAAGTGTTGGGAGACATTCTGCATCTTTGTCGTAATACTGACCAGACACGAATATAGGACTCAATATTTTTTCTTTCCATTAGTATAAATACGCAAGGAATCGTTTTATTTGTATATTCCCCATGTATTGTAAATAGTTAATAGAATATATCGGGTACAACTTTAAATGTTGAATCGAAGAATATATTTTCACTTCTTTCGAGGTGTTGTAGATTTCTTTGTGTAGAAAATATTATGATTCGACTTGTGTGGTTACTTTGGCTATCGTATAATAAAAAAGAATCTTGTTTGAAGGTATATTTGAAATCTTCAGGTATTATTAAACTCTGTGCATCTGTTGGCATTGTATAATTACGAGTTGTTAATTTTCGTGTGAGTTGAATTCTTCTGCTTAGTGATTTTGTCTTAGGTAAAAGAGATGTAACAGAAATATCATGATTCCTAATTGAATTGGAAATAATATATCGAGGGGTAGCATAAGTATTGAAAGCAGAAACTTTTATTATATTATCTATTTCTCTTTTTTGATTATCTTAAGGATTAATAGGATGGTTGTGTCGCCCATTGAATGAAATTATTTGTGTTTCCGATGAATCAGTTTTAACAACCCCATTACAATTTTTTTTAACACATCGTCAAGTCCATTGTTGAGACTGCTGGGATTGAGCGATTTTTCTATATGAATATCCTTGGTACAGCATACAGGGCTTATTCTTAGAAGTTTTTATGACTTTGAAATCCTAATTTAATAAAAAAAGTGTAATAGATGTCAATTGTTGAATTATATTAATGTTTCTTCAAAATATGAAAGATCATTTAAAAATACAGATTAAACAATAATTTCAATATTTAACATATCATTTTAATTTAGGGAAAACATTTATAAATATATTTCTCCGTTGGTTGTTAACTTATAACCTATTATTCCAGTTTTGATCTACTTATCATGAGTTATATAGTTGTATTTTTCTTGAGAAAATGACGAATATGCAGTTAATGGTCGATTATACAAGTGTAAGAATAGTTAACGTTGATATAAGTACCTATTTTAACAAGCAAATTTGTATTAATTTTGGTATTAAGTAGTGATATAATAAAAGATATAATTAGTTATTATTTTGACACAACTAAAAGGAGTTGCAATATTTAAGTTTTCTTTTCTTTAGAAATATTATGTGGTGCTTTCTTTAACTAATAAAGATAGCATTAATATATCAAGTTATTTAAATATACTTATACAAAGAAAAATACATGTTATTGGTTTATTAGTGTAGATGAAAGCAAATTTACTAACAAAAATAAAATATGATATCTAAAATACACAAAGAATTATGCAATTATGTTGGTAAATAAAAAACACTAATCCTACTTGTAAATTATCGTTAGAATTGTCCACAGAAGCTAAAGAAAAATCAAATTGCGCAAACTTCGCACTTGCGCAAAATTCGTACTTCGCAAAATTCGCACTGGCGCAAAATTCGTACTGCGCAAATTTCGCATAATCGTGATTTTTCACATTTTATTTTTTCATTGAAATTGATGGTGTTGTATACTGATAAATATAATTTTAATGGTTATCATTTTCGTCTTGTCTAATAACTTGTGCATATACAGTGATACCTCGCATAACGTACTCCTCGGATAACGTACGCTGCGCATAACGTACTTTTTTTTTGTGCTAATAGATAACTCGCATAACGAACCTTGCTTCACACAACGAACTAAATCAGATTCATTTATTTCACTCGAGTGCGAGTATTTGTTATGTAATAACATTTATTTTTAACATCGAACGATATTAGCACAGAAAATTGCTCCAAACCGAGGTTTTAATTTTTTTGCCGAAATAAAAATTAATTTTTTAGTTTATGTATTTAAGTACAAAGCATGCTTCGCATAACGTTCGTTTCGCATAAAGTACTTGCTTCAAGAACGAATTAAGTACGTTATGCGAGGTATCACTGTACTTTTATTTTGTAAATTTTTTATAGGCCACTGAAATTATTCCAGATGGTTCATAATTTTCGACTTACACGATCATTCCTTGTCATAAACAGAGTTATATAGATTTATCATAAAATTTCGTTATTGTGCTGTTTAAAGTGCCTTATTTAATGATAAAATACATGATATATTTTAACGATCTATGAATTCGATTCAACTATTTACATCGTAGGGGTAAGCAAGTTTTCAGAGATCGGACGCCGCTTGCGGCATCGCAGACCTATTGTTCACACGCAAGCTAGGGTTTAGTGGGTGCAGAAGATTCCAAGTCCCACACTACCAGAGATGGCCGTCTCCGATGTCAAGCGGGGAAGGAAGTATAAGCAAGGAGCACGATCCGGACCCCAAATCCCACCAGTATAGTCTCTGAGAAGCCAGTTATCTAGGCTTCAACAGAGAGACCTAAGGTGCCGTAAAAGATTTCCTTAGAAGGGTGGGAAAAAAAAGAGGTAAGCGAGTTTTCAAAAATATATATTGGTCTGAAATATAAACTCGTTAGGAATGTAACTGGTTTAAGTACGCTCTAATTAAATTTGTATATTCATCAGATATATAAATCATATGCAGTAACTATAATAGTAACGGATCTGATGTTCTTTTAAAGCTTCCTACAGCCAATTCTTCTAAAATAGTGTCCCGTAAGACATAAATTTTGGCGAAACTGACTAATTTTTTAGATTTAATGATAAAATTCGATAATCCGGTAAATAAATCTAACCTTATCGGTTTCACCGATATTTAAATTACAATAAAAGAATAATAATGGTCTAATTCGATTTCATAATCATTTTCGAGCTTAAATTTTGTTTAATGTTTCAGAAATATTAAAAATCTTTACATATTTCTTCCAACCATTTATACCGGTATTTTTCAACAGAGGGCAAGTCAAAATAAACTATTAAATAAAAATTTATGGTCAAATCTGGATCTGGGGTAAATAAATTTCAATAAATTTCTAGGTGGGGCCCGGTACAACAAAGCATAGAATAGACTGTTCTATGTTGTTTTATATTCATATAAATTCTACTCAGTAAATATTTAACAAAAAAATAGTCAAAAAGATGTTTAATTGGTCATTTAGTATAAAAATAAATTGAAAAAAGGGGTACTTGTTGTGCATGCGCGAATATTAAAAACGTGTTCACTCTATATTTTTGAGCCTTTAGTAGACTTTAGTTTTTTCCTTACGTTTTTTATATTATTTTAAATAAATGAGCAAAAGCACATACAAAGTAACGTCAGGATATTATTATTCAATAGATACAACTGAAACACTTTAATCGAAATCAAAATTGACATGGCATTACCTAAATGACCAAATATCCTGAGATAACTCCGGGAAAATTTTCAGCTATGTTTTTTTAAAGTAATTTTTGCACTATAAATTTACGAACAACCATTGTTAACAAACTGATGCACCGCTCAAGCGGTAGTTATCAAAAAGGTATTTCAAGCAAATATTATATCAAAGTTATATTGAAATCTTTGAGATCAATTGAAATTTGACTCAAGGAATATTAAGCCAGTTATCGTAATTTTTCATATACTTGCGCAAACGCGGTTGTGGCAGATTTGAAAAACGCTAATGCGTGTTAAGAAATTAAATCTTGATTTTATTTCAACATTTAGTGAAGGATTCAGTCGACGTTTCGAAAACTACTTACATCAATTCGAATGGTTAAATTCCAAGTAAATAGCATTCAAATTGATAGAATTAATGTGTTGCCTAGTGAAAAATTAGCCATAGATTTCGAAAAATACAAGAATGAGGCTTATGATCCAGATTTTGTAGATAAACTAAAAAATTTAGTAGGAATAAGAGTTTGAACTAGTATGAATCATTTAAATTGCCATCCGTGAGTGAAACTTTAGTCGATGCAGAAATAAGTCAAAAGGAAATGGAAATCGTACATGATTAACATAATTAGAATTTCAAGGAAAGCTTGACTATGAAAAAACTAAAAAAAGATCTGATTGACACCGAAATCGAGGCTAAATTTTATCATTATACATTAGATCGCAAGAGGCTGTGGCTTAGAAGAGTCATTAACATATGGTATCATCTATTCAGTCTATTCTTGTAGATTTATATGATCCTGGTGTTCGTTCTACTTACATTGATGGGCACAATCATATTCCAAGCAGTAACACAGATATTAAAGATATTTCACCAGAGTTATACGACAAAGCCTTAACATACTTCACCAAGATTTGGAAAAAGGGTGATTCTACATTAACTTAAAACTTCTTCAGTATTTTCCAAAATTAAATTGTTTAAATCTTTATCATTTGTAAAATATGATCGTTATTTGTGTTAAGTTTTTTATTTAGCGGCTGCACGATTCCAAAATTTTAAAATAATTCCTTAAATTTTGATAAAACCAAAAATAATTGTATTATATATAACCAATGTCAAGAAGCATTTAATAGACTCGAAATATAGAAGTATTTTAAATACTTCAGTTTTTTCCTATAATTCATTTCTGCCATAAAAAGTCGTGTGCGCCTATAAAAGACCGAGACACATTTTAATGGAGTTAAGCGGGTAATATACATTGAATTCACTTCCATTTTTTATGGTATAGAAAATGAGTAAATTAATATGACATTTTTACAAAATTTGTCTCAAACCTTTTTTCAAGTTTATCTATTATATACATCGAGTTGAATGATTTAAAAAGAGTGCAAATTGAGAGAAAATGACGGATCCAAAATTAAATGATGATCATAGAAATTTTTTAAATCTCCAAATACATCTGCTGAATTTATATTTTACTTAAACGGAATTTAGTCATGTTTTTAATAATTTTTTAGTCTCAACAATCTAGACCAGGAGTCGCCAATCAAGAGCACGCCTATCACTAAGTATCATGCGTAAAATGTTTGGGTTCCACAGCAAAGTAAAATACCATTATGAGAAATTTTATAGTATTTTCTGTGGCTTAATCACCAAAAACTTACATATTATAAACATTAATTTAGGTTATCATTTAAATTAAGGCGTTGGTTGACAAATTTAATCTTTAGTTTGCATAAAAGTAATATTTTTTTTATAATTAAGTTGATATATTTACAAATTAAACCTCTCCATAAACCTTCACCTCCCTACCAAAGGGTTTTATTTTCCTAGTGGCCCGCACCTGATTTTTTACCTTAAATTTTTCAATTTGTCGCACACTTTTACGAAGGGGTTGCCGACCGCTGATTTAGACCTCATTATCTTACATAAACATTCGGTTGTCTGCTGCGGTCTATTGTATCGTCCTCACAATTTTCCTTATTATCCTTGTCACTATCTTCTGACTCTCTGGTAATTATTCTCACACGATTATTAATCAAATATATAAGATTTTGCGTTCAATAATTTTTTCATCATTGCTGATTAAAAAAATGTAAGGTAGACGATTTATCTATTCTCCTATTTAGTTTAAATAAAAAGCTTAACCTAATATTTTAAAACGACTGATTATGTCGATCTCCGTTTCTTAAATGAGACTATAAAGTCGAATGAAAGCATTAATAATTTTTGTTAATTATATTGTTCATTACGAATCCACATAAGTTAAAAACTTAATTGGTTTTGGTTCTGACTAATTTTCGATGATTTTTTTTAACAATATAACCCAAAATATCATTGAGATTTCTCACAAATGTTCTTTTACCATAATAAAAGAATTTTTCCACGTCTTTAGTATCGTAGGTATTCATTATATAATTTATTAGGTCAAAATTGGTCTGTATCGGGTTTTAAAGAACTTTATTCCCTTTTATGTCACCTTACATTTTTGACATTCATTTTTTGATGAAAATTGAGGTACATAAATCTATTAAAAAGCTATTACTTCAATAGCTTAAGTTTATTAGAGATTAAATTTTATAAAATAACTATAGATGAATGGTAATTAGACATATTCAACACGCACTCGTTAGGCGTGTTCAAATCAGTTCAGTATGAACTGTAGATGTTTGTTTATTAACATACTTTCTATGATTATTACATTCCTTTATGTGTTCCTTGACTGATTAATCCTGAAAATTCTAACAGAAAAACGAATCAATAATTTCAATGATTTTTTCTCAACTCTCCGTTAAAACAAGGCTGTTTTCAACGGTCATTTAACTCAATAAAATTATTTTTTCCCGTTTTACAAAAATTTGTATTATTGTTTTAAAACTAGCCTTATGCTTTTTCGCTAAGCTTATTTAGGTACGACATACTATGAAAAAAAATGCAAAATACCAAGTCTAGAGTAAAATAAAACAAGAAATGTTAAAATTTTTACGAACAGTCTATTATAAACAAGTGCATATCAACCAGACAAGAAAAATTTGTGCACTTATCGGGAGTTTATTATTTTAAGATATTAATGTCAGTAAAAAAAAATTTTACTCTAAACCAGATGTATTAGATAAGATTTGAGAGCAACAATCTTTTCCGTCACCTTGACAACCCTAATATATATCCATATATGGATATTATATTTTTTATAAACAACCGAAGATAATTATTAGAGAGTAGATATTATTCAACAATTACACCTGGTTGTGCAGTCAATAGTATTGCACATAACTGTGATCAACTGTTTTACGTTTTGTTGGTCCAAACGATGGTCAAATAGACATTTGGTTAGATCATAATTCGCAAATCTTTTATTATTATTATTAATTGACGCTTTCGAAATATGCTTAAACCCCAGGTGATATTATCTTACGATTTCTACTCTTTAGACTAGCGTTTTCCAAAGAAAGGCACAAAATCCATGTGGAGGTGATTCGATTTCAAAGGAGGAAATTTGAAAAAAAGAGCGATTTATAAGATTATTAGTTTGCATCTGGATAAGGGGATTTTGAATTTCTAAGTGGGGCCTGACACAAAATAGGTTGGGAAACGCTGCTTTGGACGGTTTAAGTATCTATATTACGAACACGTATATAGGAATGAGTGTAAAAAGCGCGGAAAAATTATATAGCTTTTGACTCCTAACCTTCTTTAAGAACTTAATTTACAAAAAAAATCATTGTAAGCTGAAAGAAAACCATGAAAATTAAATTTTTAAAGAGGTAATGCTGTCAATTCTGTGATCTTGTTGAATGGTTGGGTATGAAAATTTCATTTGGTCACGAAAAGAAGAGATGGACTAATGGTATAAAATTGGTTTCAAAAAAAATTAAAAGTATGAGTTTTGTTAATGCGTTATAAGGAAGTTCCTCTTTCAAGATCACTTTTAATATTTTCAGTATATTTTCCATAAAACCTCTGAGTGCGAAGGTTGTATCTCCTATTACGCTCGTTAATAAAGTCGATATCTGCATCTGGCATATATGGTCTTCTGCGGCTAAGTTTTTCTCGACGATCACGTCTAAATTTATGAAATAAATATATTTACTGTTTTTGAATGTCTTGAACAACTTTTTCAACAGCGTCTGGACATGGTTGAGAATATAGAAATAAATCAAGGACCCCAGAGCCAGAAGAATCAACAACATGGCGTCTAAAAATGAATTTAATGAAAAATACCCTGAGGATTTTAGTTTTTGGTAATTTTCTAAATTAGGTTTTAAAGTGCGAATATTTTTGCTATAACGTCTAAAATTTGCAGATGCGTAGTCAGAAAAACCAAGCTCAGGATCAGCTTTCTTTTTCATTTTATTATATTTTTCAATTTCGAGTGCTGAATGAGTAAGTCTAACGTTTGTGTCATATGATTCCCCCTTTTCCTCAGCTGCTTTTTTATCTTCAATAATTTTGAGCTCTTGCTCAGCTCTTTTCTTTTTTGACTCGTAATTTTTCTCCATTGCGTTACGTTTTGATTCTTCAGTAACTTCTTCAAAATTTTTCTCTCGGGCTTCATTCTAAAAATAATTTAATCTCAAAAATACTCTCTTTTGTCGTAATTTTGCAAGTCTATCATTTAAAGAATTAAGTGATGCAGGATCGATTTGATTATTAGCTTCTACCGACATTATTATAAGAACAACCCGAAATTCGCCGATTACTCGATGTTAAATTTTTTTAAATTTTGACAGTTATATTTATCCCTATTTATTATATCTTAATTTTTACCTATTGCATAATAATATATTTAAGAAATAAGAAGACTTATATCTTATATTTAAAAATAATTTGCGCTTTAGAAATTAACTAAAGTGAGACCTCGCATAAAGTACTCCTCGAATACGTGGGATTCGCATAACTTACTTTTTTTTGCTAATAGATAACTCGCATAACGAAACTAGCTTCGCATAATGAACAAAATCAGATTCAACTATTTCGCTTAAGCGCGCACGTTTTGTCATGAATTTCCATTATTTCTTGAGATCTAACGAAATTAACACACAAAATTGCTCTAAACCGAGGTTTTTAATTTTTTTTGTCGACATAAAAATCAATTTTTTTATTGAATTTTAGTACAAAGCATGCTTCTCATAACGATCGTTTCGCCTAACGAACTTACTCAAAGAATGAATTAAGCACGCTATGTGGGGTATCACTGTACTACTAAGTGCTCACACGCAGAGGCGTAACTTGATTTTCGGCGCCCTTGGCTATTTTATTTTTGAGAATATTTAGATTTTTAGATAATAGTAATTTAATTCATTAATTTACAGCAATAATTACTTAGTTTGACAGTGGCAATCATAAATTGTGAATATTGAAAATGTGAAAAAAAACAAAATTCTATCTATTTAGTAGTTATTAAAAAATAAAAATTAATTGGAGGATAAAACTGGATATTGTTGCGTTTTTACAGGCGTGTAATATTTTATGTATCATGTATTATAAATTGAAATAATATTTTCAATATGTCTTGCTCGCTTTCTTATAAATAAAAATACAAACTCTCGATTTAATTTAAATTTGATTAACCATATATACTGGCCCTCTATCAAAGTTTCATAACTTAACTCGCCTTGCTTTTATGTTTGCAAAATTCATAATTATCTCATCGAAGTTTATTTGACTAGTAATTTCACGTTCGATAGTAATAAGAGCTAGAGACGAATTACGTTGTTGGCCTGAGTTCGATCGCAAGTAGTTTTTAATAATTTTTAGTTTGCTGAAACTCCTTTCAGCTGCAGCAACTGTGGTTGGCATTGTTAGAAATATTTTTAAAGCTATTTCGATATTTGGGTACAATTCTTGCGATTCTCATGCAGCAAGAACATTTTACAAATCTAAATGAAAAGCCTCTTGAGGTTTTGTGTCTTGCAAAAGTTCAATAATTTAGTTTTTTAAGATTTTATATCAACTATAAATTGTTCTTTATTAAAATCAGGATATTTATTTGATAACAAATCAACCTTAAATTTTAGACCCTCCACAGAAAATTATTGTAAAGCTTTGCCAGTAAGAAAATCAAAATCTTCGGATGTTTTTTTAAAGTAATGAATTTATCATTTAACTGCATTATTATTGAATCAATAACAGAAAAACAATAAAGTTTGAATTTATCCAAATAAAATTTTTTATCTTGACAATGATCTCCTGACATTCGTTTTCTTCTGGGTTTCGATTTTTAACTTGTTCGATTTTCAGTTTAATACAAATTTCGTCTATTTTTGCAAATATTTTAGATATTTCGTTGCTTCTAAGATCTTTAAGATCATTTATAAGTCCTTTTATAAGCAATGAGGCTTGATAAATATCCTGTTCTTTTTTTTGCAATGCTAAGTTAACTTTGTTTATTTTTTCCAATATTAAATTCCATATGGTCATAAAACCAACGAAATCGTAACTATTAATTTTACGGTGCAGTGAGTTAACAACAGATAATGTATCGCCAAGTGCGTGATCATCCTTCATTTCAATTAATAATTAAATAATTTTATCAAGTTTTTCATATACGGCACTTACAGCTTTTGCTCTAGAACACCATCTTGTATCCGTAGGCTTCTTTAAGCTGATTTCAGTTACTGAAGATATACTTTACGATCAACTATTTAAAGATGAGAAAAAATTTTACAATGTCTGTATGGTTCCAAAAAATGTCACAATATCTGAATTAATGCTGGCTGCGTGCACACCTATTATGTTAGGACTATGTGCACAACACGGAATATATACAGCAAGTGGATTCTCTTTCTGAAAAATGGCTTGAACTCCTTTGTACTTCCCTGCTATGTTGGCTCCATAAACGTAGCCTTGGCCGCGAATATTTTCAGACGATAAACCATGTTGAATTAATGCTGCTTTAATTTCTAAGGCTATTCCTACTCATATTTTTTCTGTTGTGTTTATAAAGTCTAGGAATCTCTCTTCAATCGTATTTTTGTAATCTGATAATTTCATATATAAAATAATTTCAGTTTATTGATCTTTGTGTGATACATCGGGTGAGCTATCAAATATTATACTATAATATTTAGCTTCTTGAATTTCTTTTATTATTTCAGTTAGCACTTTCGCTGATAACAAATTTATAAATTCATTCTGGATTGTTGGCGACAAGTAACCAGTGTGATTTTTAACTTGTGATTCAAGAAAACTTTTAAAACCAACATCAAATTAAGCCAAAAATTTTATTAATTCTATAAATACATCACCATTTTGTTCATGTCCACGGAAAGGCAAGTTGTTTTCAGCACAAAACAATATGCACTTTTATATTATAGACAATGTATGACGCCATTTCGAAATTTCTCTTTTCAGTGCTTCTTGTGTAAGATCGTCAATTAGCTCACCCTTTTTAAGTTCTTTTTCAAGAAATTTCCATTTCGTAAAATTGTTTATATGTTGCCATGATGTTTCGTGATATTTAATTTGTGGGTTGAAGTGTTTCCAGTCCGTAAATCCATCTGACTGACAAAAAGCAATATAATGTACACCATTTCAAAATAACAGACAAGGAAAGCAATATACTGCATCCTTATTTTTACAATGAAACAACCATTTCCTCTTTTCCGTTTTAATACCCCTCGTTTCTAAATTTCCATGAATTATTGAAACAGCGGCCATTTCTGAAAGTATAGTTCCTAAGAACTATATTATCTGGTCCGCTTTGAACTAGAAAAGATCTTGTATTGTCACAATTCAAATCCCACGTAGTTGGATCATTTAGATTTACATTTTCATTGATCGAATTATTGTTATTTTTCACATCAGTTTCATTTTTTTCAAAAATATCTTCAATTTTCTGCACACTTTCAGTTTTTTTTATTCAATAATCATCACCTTCTGCGTCAGTAGAATTAACTTTAACATCCATGACTTAGCATTATCTTCATCAATACGCTCATCTTTTGATCTAAACGTACACAAATTTTCATAATCGCTTTCAGAGTTTGAGTTTTTCGTTTTGAGCCAATTTTGTAAACTAACGTAGTTTTTTGATTTTTCGTTCTCATTTTGTTCCTTGGCTAATCGTTCTTTGCGGTACTGATATCCGCTTTTTTTTACGATCCATGTTAACTTTTATATTCGATTGTATTTGATTTTGAATGATGAATCTAATTTATAGCTAATTAATTCTTACGAAGTATTAATTAACATCAGTTTTAAAAATCAATCAAGTATTAATAATATTCAATCAATTCTAAAATCCCTTACGAAAAACTACGACTTTATAAAAAATTCACACTGCACAATTTTGATTTTTTTGTTTTTTTAATTTCGATTCGAGTAGACTTAGGTTTTGATAAAATAATCTTATTAATAGTTTTGAATATAATGCCAAAAGGTCGCAGATATAATAATTTTTTTAATAAAACAAATTAAAATACAATTATTTAGTAATTTTGTGTAATTATAGATAAAAAAGTGAAATTAAAATTTTAATTCTAGTATTAGTCGCGCCGTTTAGGCGCCCCTGGCAACTGCCCCGCTACCAAGCCCTAGTTACGCTACTGCTCACACGCACTACATTTTTGGTTTGTGTAATATTTTGTTTTTATATTTTGCTACAACTCTGAGATCAATTTATAATATCATATAAAAGAAGCACATATAGATAGGACATTAGTAAGGAACGATTGGGATAGTTGGAATTTTAAATCAACGATAATTATTAAAAATTTTTCGATTTAATAATGCCTATATCGAGTTTATTGTGTATCAGTGTTAATTATACAACTATTTGTGACACAATTATGTAAATTTCTGTTAAATAACGTTATCTATATCGAAATAAAAATCTATTGTAGCAGACTTGCGTATTGTTGATAATCGTAAAATAATAATTTGAAATGCAAACATCTATATTAATAAGGGATTAAAAAGCTTTTCAACTAGATTTCTTAAGATTTCACCGAAATTTGTCGAGAAAAAATAAAAATTAGATGTATTATTATCTTTAATACAGAATAATTAAATGAATTTAATATTGGATCAATTTGTGATTGAGGGTTCAAGCATGAAGTCGATAATAATTGTATTTATGTAAGTCGAATGCATGAAATATCCTTGACCTCTTTAAGTTTCTATATTAGCAACAGCCATATGATCAAATAATTTTTCGCGTTTATTCATTAAATTGCTGCCGGCCAAATTGAAGCTTTTAAATTAAAACTATTTTAGTTTGATTTCGCACCAAAAATAGTTTGCTGATCTAGCTTAAATCAAGTACTCTGATATTAATTATAATTTATTAAGTATAATTATTCTTTTTAATCTCTGTTGACCTCGTAAGTTTCCACGATTAATAGTGTTGAGGACAATGCTTTTGATACGAGTTCTATATTTATTTGTGTCAATCAAATATATGGCATGATGTATCTGGTACAATTTTATGATATAAATGGCTATATTCATTTAAAAATCAGGAAACATACACCATTATATCTTTACATATGTCAGTTATGGTCAATTATGCTTTTAAAGATAGACCGAAATCGGTAAAATTTGAGAAGACACGCCTATAACTTCAATCCTTCATCAATTCTATTTATATTCCAAAATGCTTCACCTAACAAAAATCCACGACTTTATATTAATTGAACTGACCAGTATATTTAAATGGCCAAAATGACCATAAATGGCAGTAATTCTAATGGATAAAATATGCTTGGTGAAGCTTTGAAGAAATATACATAAAATTTCTTATAAATAGAATAGTAAATATTTTTTGGGATTTGTTGAATGTTTTTAATCTTTATTTGTCATAATTTGCGGCTCTAAGGCAGAATTGGCAGAAATGAAAATTATTTTCACTTTGATCTACTTTGTTAGCAATTTATCCTCAGAAGACTTGATTGAAGATCTTGAGGTGAGAAATTCTTTTTCATAAAAACCCATAATTAAAATTAAATGATTTTTTTTCATGACTATATTTTTGTGTAAGGTACCATCGAGGTAACTGACCTGTTAGTGTATGGCTCGCAAACAAACTCTTAGTCTTTAGAACAGTATATGTTTGCAAATACAATATTAAATGAATAGAAAATAAAATAGAAAAAATATATCAAAAAAATAAATAAGCATTAACGTTAGTAGACTATCCGAAAGTGAATAATCCGCCGCCTTTTGAACTGGGCACCACATTATGTAAAAGCTAATTTGCCTTGTTCAATCTCAAAAATAATAAAAATTTATAAAATCAGTTTTTTACTAGAACAAAACGTTCAAGTTACTTTTTAGTTTTAAAATAAACCTTAAATTACGTTTAGTAATGCTTAATTTTCAAAATGGTGATTTAATATACAATCAAAAATTAAAGTCTTATTTTTCTCTAAAGCTACCATTATTAAGCCACTTTTAGAGAAAACATGGCAGTTTTCCTAACCAGCAGCCATCTTGTAGCAGTAAGGCAGTGGTCGGCAAACATCTGCCGTTTAACCATTGAGGTGTGCCGTGAAATATCTAAAATTTAATTGAAATTTGAGTTAGTTTCTATCCTTATTTTTGAAATAGTTCTAGAATAAATAGTAAAAGAATTAAATTAGATCTAATTCGTAAAGTGCATCAACTAAAACATAAATCGAATATCCTTTTTTCAAAAAAATCATCTCTATCTTTAGTTAGCACTAAATTAATCAATTATTTTGATGTCGATGAAAAAAATCTGTGTATAAGGAATTATAATGATTAAATGATCAAACACCATGCTAAAAATTAATCGAAAATTTTTGACAGCTGCCGAATGAATTTCTCGATATTATATCCAAAATTAGATTTAATTTGTCAAATAGAACAGTTTAATATATCTTTTAAAATTTGTTTTAATTCTCGCTTCTTAATTGCAAAAACAAAACTTATTTAAAATTTTGACATAAACTTAACTGAATAAAATGTAAAAATTTTGTGCCGCCGCAGTTTTAAAAAAATTTTTTTGTGCCGCAAGGAAAGATTCAATGCTGTTTTTAGGCTTGTTTCGTCTTAAATTATTGACAGTATATAGATCAAGTTATTTTTTAAGACCTATCTTATTTAATGACACATTTAACTACCATTTGAGTATTATTTAAAACTAAAAAGTCAGAAAATTTGTAAATTAAGATATTTCCACGATGTATCCCTATCTAAAGGTTAATTTAATTATTTGGCTACCACATTCTCAAAATTCTTTTGAGTTTTTTACTCTATTTTAACACTATAAGATATTAATCACTGTTAATTAAAAAGATCATCATTTCCTCGTACCTAATTCTTTTTAAATTAATTTAATGATTTCACAGTCAACTCGAACAAATAGCCCTAGAAAAATATTTAGCTTCTTATGATCAGTTTTGGAGACGATAATATTTTTAAATAGCTGTACATAGCTATCAGTACCTACTGTAGGTTAAAAAAATGTTTCATTTCCAACCTTATAAGCTATGACTCAAAAGTAGTCAATCGATATATGTTAAATTCTTTTTTATTTTCAAGAGTGACTACTCCTCCTAAAAGTGAGTAAAAGTAATCATGAAATTTTGTTATTGAGCTCAATCGTTAAAACTGAGGTAAATTGTAGATCAATGTTTTCCAACATTTGGCGCACGCCC
Organism: Cyprinella venusta; assembly: GCA_038021265.1. Taxonomy (NCBI): domain Eukaryota; kingdom Metazoa; phylum Chordata; class Actinopteri; order Cypriniformes; family Leuciscidae; genus Cyprinella; species Cyprinella venusta. Next base: position 44,521 of record JBBNEX010000049.1, on the reverse strand, counting down.
CTTAAGAGAAGGGAAATTTTATTTCAATAAGGATAATTAAAAAAACGACTGATTAATAAAAATATTTATTGTGTGTGGGTCGTTGGCATATAAATTTTTATAAAATTCTAAGTAAGGCCTGCCACAATAAAGGTTCCGAAAGACTTTGTTAGATGATTTAATAAATCAAAAAAAATTTGTCTTTGTTAGATCTGACTGGCTCAAAACACTACACATAAAAATCTTTTCGAATAGAATTGATGAACTTCCGCAGCATATTTCAATGAATGAATTATATTCAAACAAATTTAAATAAATCAGGAATAAAAATTAATTATTTTGATATTTTTAGACTTTGTATCATGCGCTGTAGAACAAAAAACAACCAAGACAATTAAAAATTCTAATAAAGAAATAATAAACTCAATTTTTGATAAGATATGTTCTAAAACGGCGCTTTTTAACAGTTTAAGAGAATGTGGGGTTTTTTAGTTGCAAAAATTGTAAATTTTGAAATAAATTAAATTTAATAAAATTCATGAATTATGATGAATATACTAATATTATTATAAAAGATGACAGCTACGGATCTAATGAATGCTGCAGTATTACATAAAACTTTTACAGATGAAGATTGTGATGAGTATTATCATTACTACGTAATGACGAGTTTCATAATTTAGGTGTGCATGATCATGAAGATAACTGTTCTATGGCTGATGGCGCAACCAGTAATAAATTCATGATAATTAAGCACAATGGAAGAAATTCTATAAGACAATCTACACTAAGTTTTTGTCTACGAAATTTTAAAGAGAGAGAAATGAGACATGTTAAATAATTGTTTAATTGTTAGTTATGCACCGTTTTTCATAAAAAACTCGAAGAACTGCGTTCAAGACGCCCTGTATGTTGTTATATGTCATATTAAGCAAAGCGTTCAAACAGCAATTGATTTAATTTGGCGAGTTCCTTAGATTTCCTATCAATATTTTTAGTTTTACCATTTTTAATATATTTAGAATCAAAATCCACAAGCAAAAAAATATTAACGCTCCAGAGTAAAATTATCAAATACTAAAATAATAAATATATTATTTTTGATATAAAAAATAAAAATATTGTTTCAACTGTAGCCATCAAGCATAAGGTTAATAATTCTTATTCCTGGAATAAAGCCTATATTCAACACCGATATCGCTAGCTTTAGCCTTTTTGATCAAAAAAGCTGCACATTTTTGAGGTAAAAATTCTTCAGCTGATAATTCAGCTGTAATTGAAGATTGATGGGTATTTCTTAAAATATTTGATAAAATCATGACGAGAATCTATGTTTGAAGGATTAAATTCTGCAGTGAATAGTGATGAATCCTTCATGTATAAGTATTTTCCCGCCTTTAATCCTGTAATTTTTTGGACATTTTGTTGATTTTGTGTCGGAATGTTATGCACTTGATTGACGAAATATATTATTTTTATATTAGTTTTAAAAATAATCGTGTAATACGCAGGCCTCATACAATTAAGGATAATAGGATGTTCAATAACACATAAATTTTAGTGCTGTCCATTAATCACGATTATTTTATGTCCTGCGTTTAAATTTTTTAATCGTAATGTATTCTTGCCTTCTTTTTTTATAATAGCTATACCTAGAGCAGGTATTTTAAATTGATAAAATAAACATTATCAATGGTAAATTAATAATTATCAATTGATTATAAAAAATATTGCTAAGACAGAAATAAAAATGCTTGATTTTATAATAAAATTTTTCAGTAGAACTTTATAAAATGAATGAATAGCAATTTCAACAATCGGAGAGCGTCGATTTCATTAAGTTGAATAAAATTCTTATTCTACTTGGTTTAAGGCAAATACAGATTTTTATGATAGATTTTTAATTATACTTAGATTAAATATTTCCCTTTTGTATCAAAGATCATATTAATTAGATTGCTATTTTTAACTAAAAATAGTTTATGGGTAATATTTCGCATATGAACTAATGTCTTGATGATTATATGCAAAGGTTTCATTCGCCATTTGTAAATTATTATCAAGAACTATTAAAACTTGATAAGTATTATTAAATTATTGTCCTATAATAAGAAAGAACTAAATTAATAACATGATTGAAAAAATAATTCTGCATGGATATACAGAAAATTGTGAAGATTTACAACAGAGAAGAATTAAATTGTTGACAAAGAAAAAACTCATAAAAATATAAGCTTTTGCTTAATACACAGTTTATATAAAGCTGCATGAATCTTCTTGGTGTCCATTGTTCAAATAGGTTAAGTGTCATCTTAGCACGTCATATTTAACGTGCCACATTGGTAAAAAAACAAACATTTGCGCAGAATAAAAAACAACAGGTCTTCAAAATATTTTTAATAAGATATTCGATGGGAAAAACTTGTTTAAACAAAAAATATGGTAGATAACAAAAAGACAACTAGTCCGGTTGTTTGGAAGAGCCGTTTGTTGAAAATTTTTCCTATTATAGCATATATAGCATATATGGCACAAAAGGAAGTCATGTATTTTTTATTTTCTAAGTAATCTTATAATGTATATATACGATAGCTAAATACTTTCTTTAAAGAAGCTCGTTATGTGGCTCTGACAGCAGAAAATTGGACCTCAATAGCAAATGATAACATCTTAAGTCTCTTTTCTTTGATCAATTCTCATAGAAAACTACAGTCTGTTCTCTTAAAGTATAATCTTTTCAAGACTCACCTAACGTCTCATTATAGGCTTAACTTTTCAATAAAGAGAACAAAAATAGAAGATTTCAAAAAAGTCACGACTTTCAGTACTGACAAAGCACGGAAATTAAAACTGAGGTGAATGTACTTCAATTATTTTAACTAATTTTGAAATCTCATCAACAGAAACTATCTGATAATTCAGCATTAAGCAAATCTGGCTCAGAAACTATCAAATAAAGTCCCAGAAAATAGTTGGTCATTTTAAGCATAATTGTGCAAACAAAACAGAGGTTAATTTAGAGCAATCTCAATCGAGTGTTAAAAAAGACCTTATCCATGATTCTGCCACTTGATTGAATTATAATCTGTGCGTGATTGATTAACTATTACGAATAATACAACATTATTTTCTGTTTAAACACTAGCAAGTCATAGACATAATTTAAATATAATTAATTCATATAATATGAAAAGAAACATTTTTTAAAGCTTTTACTCAAACTATATTACTATGCAACAGAAATATTAGCGAGAGAAATATTATTTTTATAATATGAGGTAATTCTAATAATTGATTGCCTCTGTTGTTTTTTTGGTGATTATTGATGAAGAATCTCGCTTTTCTCTTAGTTTATAGAACTCGTTATAAAATAATTTAACTAGACATCCTTATAATATGAATATTTATTGGGTTTAAGCTAGAACAGCACTTGATCCTAGATTCCAAAGCTTAAAATGTGGGCTTTTATATAAGAGTGAAAATATTTATAATTAAATAGAGCTCGCATCACCAACACTCTGAGAGTTTTTGTTGACCTCCCAGCCTAACTTATCAGAGAATAGTCTAAATTTTATCAGTTGTCGATAGAATTGTTCGTTTAAAGGACTTGTTTAAAAAAATAAAGGAAGAAAAATTTTTATTTTAATATCACCAACGTTAAAATATTTTTTTTATTCATGAAATTGATATTGTGATTTTTAGGTTTTAAATTTAAAAGAAACACTAAATGACATTTATCATCTACTTTAATAATTTATAAGGAGCATTGGTGCCAACAATACAAAATTATTTTACGATTAATCGCGATTAAAGTTTTTTATCGCGCGATTAATCGCGATTAAGAATTTTTAATCGTTAGACAGCACTAAAAAAAAACAAATTTAACTTGTTAACAAGCGATTCAATCTAGGTGTAGTTGATAATTATTCATACAAAAAAGCGCATAATAATAATGGATTTTATGAACCACATAAAAAAACGGTGGCTAAAAACATGTGGATGAATTTTCATCAAATACGTACTTTTAAAAATTTCTATTACCATTTCACGGTACGCGAGAAAAATAGTAAGTTGTTGCCGTAAAAATTCTGCAATAAAACATAATAGATAACTAATTTCACAATTAAGTAAAAAATTATCAGCTTGTTCATCTACTTACCAATCTTTTTATAATATGATTTTGACAAAGTTTAGCTTTCAGCAGAAATTATGGGCACAACACCAAGTCTGGAGCTCACCTCACAAACACAAAATTAAGAATGAGTTCCGCTAAACCTTGTTGATTAGAAAATAACTTTATAGCATATTTTTGATATAAACGTAGAGAAAAATAAGAGAAACGATTATTTACGAGTATAGTATCTTAATTAATATTCTCGTAATATATTTTACATATGGCAGGCAGATTGTTATAAATTTGGGCTAAATTGTTTGATGGGACGACTTTATTAAATAAAATAACTCGTCAATTGTCAAAGTTTTATTCTATATAACATGAATTGATGTCAATTTTATTTTTTAATTCGCAGAATTAAATAGAATAATAGATACTACGTTTAAAATTATTTCTCATTTATGAAATATTAATTATTGATCATATTTACAAGAGATAATAATTGCTTTAATCTTAAGCATGATGGAAGTAAAATTTTGATCGTGAAGCTTATATTATCAAGAATTTAATTGTACAAGCCATCGTAGTAATTTTGTGAAATTAATTTATTCTTACGTGTAATCTTTTGAGTATACTAAAAATAAGAAAATAGATGAATTTTCAGAAATTAGATACTTTGATCATGTCTATTATTTAAACTTTTTTTAATTTATTTAAATAGTACGCGGCCAGTAAATATCCGGATAGGAATATTTTTAGCTGTAAGATAATTATGAATAAACAATTTTTGAACGAATGATAATTTTTTGGGATTATTATTGAATAAAAATTGTATTTTTGTTAATTAACTAATTAAGTTAATAATAGGGTAATTTGCCGTTTATTGATCTAATTTTTTTTCTCATTTTCATGCGCATTATTTATTAGATCTCTGAATTTATATTTGAGTTACGACATCTTTAAATATAAATTAATTATTAGTTTCATTTTATTTAATTTTTTGTGCATATTTTAAATAGTAATCGATTCAATAGTTATGTGATAATTTTTTATCTATTTTTATCAACCAATCATACAATTTTAAAGATCCACCATAATGAAAATTTATTACCTGATTCTGTCAAAAATTAAAAAGTACCTGCCATTTATCTTCTCTCGTGTCAATTATAATCATATATAATTTTTAGATAGAAATGAAAATATTTTTATCTTTCTAACCACACCCATTTAGTAAATTATTCGTTTAACACAGGAATAAATATAATTCTCTGCAGACTGACCATCACAGAATATTATTCCGCTTGTGATAATGATCAATACAATAATCTAAAGTGAATACAATTACGCTTTTGCAAGATTAAGATTTATCTATGTCAATAAGATATAATTAAAAAATCTAAAATAGAGTGTGCTATTTCTGGTATATCTAATCGTTATCAATAAAATATTTTTATTAAAGTGTAAAGGTCGCAAAAATGTTACACCTTTGCGTTTTAATCTACCTTGCTCATGTGGTGTCTTCAATTGACGTACAAAATCTCAGAGTAAGTGACAAATTCAATTATTTCTACCAAAATTTCTTATTTTTGAATTGATTACATAGAATATGCTTTCTTTTTTATTTTGTTTCTCATAATGAATTAAAAAGACTTGAAAATTGTAATATAGTGAAATTATGTTTTATTAAATCATTCAGATGTGTTTAACTGCCTTTAAAATACAAATACTAGTGTTTACTCTCTTTTAAAATTATTTTTAATAGTGCAAGGCTTTACGGTTATTTTTGCGCAGTAAAGGCTCTTTTAATAAGACTTTTGAGCTATTTTGTATATAGATAATGATTTGCCTAGTCGAATTGCGTAAAATAAATCCCAAAATATTATCACGATCCCTTTCAACCAAATGGGATTTCTAACACAGGGTTTTGCATCATTTCATGCAGTTGCGCGTAGTTTTATAAGCTTTGAATCAATTTCGTTTATTATGCTTTTTCTGTTTAATTTTTTTCAAACTTTAAGACATGGATGAGGTGATTTATTCATGATATTTATTTAAATATTAAGGATTAAATTTGTCTAAATTCTACTTTTTTTACTTTTATGAACAAGAAATAGGCCATATTTTTCCGATTTATTTTGAGCGAATTTGATCAACCAGACATTCTTTTGTGCTAATTCACTCACATAAAAATTTTTTTTAAATAAATTAGGCTTAAAATTTCAAATAATTTTCTGTGGTGCCCACCTTTCTGGGCAGGCATTCTCTGAGGACAAACACCCAAGGGCGAGGATGTTCCAGGAGAAAAGGCGGTTCGGCGGAGAGGAGTGAAATAAAGAAACGAATTAGATTATGAATAAAAATATTATCCCCAACTTAAAAACCAAATCAATTGTTACCAATTATTTCGTATTTGGCTCCATTCCAGCGGAGCACCTCATTTTCATTTATAATAAGTTTTAAATGATTATTTTATGAGAAAAGTACTTTCCTTGGTAAATTTTGTATTTATGTATTAAGGAAGACAGATTTATATTCTTCTTAATTTTTCATGTATCAAATGTTTGTTCTAATGATGTATTTAAGTTTTAAAAATGGTTCCTAATTGGACTTTATAAATGATTATATGCAAAAATACCTTTTTTATCCAATTTTTTGTTCTACGGAAATTTTTCGAATGAAACAAGATATTAGATTATAGCATCATGTCCCATGACAATACTCATGACTATGATCAAAATAATTAAACAGTAATTTCTAAATTAATCAATGAAATTGGCATCTTTTCTCCTATTTTATCTAAAATTTTTAATTAAGTTACACAGTTTTGATCCTTTTTTATGAAAATAGAAGAAATTTTTGATGAGTATAAAGATTATCGCCTTTTCACCAATTTTATGAAATCTTATGGAATTTTGTGTAATTTTGCACTACTGTGTGAAACGATGTCCAAATAAATCATATGTTGTTTAATTCAGTAACAAAGATATCAATAAAGACTTTCTGTTGGTCAATAGGAATAACAAAACAAACAAATTATTGAAGAATTGTCAGTAGAGCAGAGTTATAAAGACAGAAATAAATTATTTTTGAGACTATTTAAAGGATAAAAAGCATAAAATTTGCAAATGAATGAACAAATCAGTTTTTTCCAGATTTAATGGAATTTTCCTGTGTTATATTTTTCTCTGAATACAAATTATTTTGTTTCAATATTTCTTGAACAAAAATTTAATAATCTATTGAATCATGCGAATTCCAGTCAAGCAAAAAAACAGATTTTCTCATTTTTTAGAAGCTAGTTGACAATTTAAACATTTTTGACCATACGTTTAGTATAATTCAAGGCAATAATTCAGACAAAATATCTCAAAGGTAAAGCGTAAAAATCTACATCAGTGCATTTAGATAGATTATTAGAATTTTATTATAAAAATTTACGGAAACGATATGTAGTGATACCTCGCATAACGTACTTAATTTGTTATAGGAGCAAGTTTTTTATGCGAAACGATCGTTTCGCGAAGCATGCTTTGTACTAAAATACAATAAAAAATCATTTGTATGTTGACACAAAAAATTAAAACCTGGTTTGAATAAATTTTGTGTGTTAATATCGTTCGATCTCAAGAATAAATGGTAATTCATGACAATCACACGCGCTTAAGCGAAATAGTGGAATCTGATTTAGTTCATTGTGCGAAGCAAGCCTCGTTGTGCAAGTTATCCATTAGCAAAAAAAGTCGTTATGCGCAGCGAACGTTATCTGAGGAGTACGTTATGCGAGGTATCACTGTGCTTATAAATTTACAAATAATTACTTATTGTATTCGCAAATGATTTTTGAGAATTTTTTTTTATATTTCCGATAGAATAAGCATAAATTTGCATATATGTAAGCTTATAAAAGTTTAATATTAATGACTCAAAATATAAAAATAGAACTATTTCTAATTTTTATTGAATTTAAAAAAAATCTTTCATTATGAATTTTGAATAAATGCCATAATAGCAATTATGGATGACTTATATAAATAGAATGCTATTTTCAAAAGATTGATGCCAAGAAAGGTCTTTCGTTATATTGTAATTTTAATTATGATGTTTATACTCGTGATTTTACATTTATAAAGAATTTATAATCCATTCGTCGCTACCTTTTAGTTTATGTTACGTCATCAATCATTTGCAGTAAACTTTTTAAGCTAAGTCTTAATATTTTAAGTAGATGTATCATTTAAAGTGATACGACTCATCTTTGACTCAAAGAATATATATTTTTTCCTTTAATTTTTCAAAGGATAAAACCCGATCTAGATATTATTAAAGGGCTTTTTTCCCAATATTTTTATCCCTCATTGACTTTTTACATCTAAAGATGTTTTTATTTCTTCAAAGTAGAGCTAAATTATTAAAAAAAACTTACCTAACTTTAAATGCAGTGTTTTAAGCTCTTTTTTATAAATATCTTAAAAAAATTGTCTAACCTATTATCATCAGTTTTATATAAGTTTCTTTCCTATAATAACTCTAAATTGTTCTTATATTCTCTTAAGATATTAATTATTTCCTCGTTTCTAAGCTACTAATTATGATGAGGAATTATTCTGTCTAGTTTTTCTGAAAGTATCTTATATTTATTTACAGCCATCTGTAGTCTAAATAAAAACGAGCAAAATAAATCATTTAGTTATTTTTAGAAGCTTAATCGTCGTAACTAGCAATTTAATCAACAAATAAATTGCTAATTTCTGTCACCTTAAATTGATTAGACATGCCAATACACAAGGGCATCTTTAATTTTATCCAGAAAAAATTTCTAAAAAAAACTTATTCCTCTTTAGTTATAACTTGAATTATTGATATCTAGTATAAATTATGGCCTTCGTATAATTAAAATTATTATCCAACCTCCTTATCTTCGTTACTATTTTATATGTTCAGTTTCTTATACAATTATCGGCTGTGCTCATAATTCTGATCTTTTTAAACCTTATTGATAATCAATTGCCTTTAAGATTTATTATCTTAAGAAAAATATATTTTGATAATAAAATACATATTTTACTAGTGATTTATAATTAAAAATAATTATTAAGTTAACTATTGCGGATGTTGCTAAAGCTGGAGCCTTACCTAATTTCTATATTGATAAAAGCTGTGAAGAGGTGTATTTATCATTTGTAATGACGATTTATGTTATTAAGTGGTGCCAGTACATGAGAATTATCGTTTTATGGTTGATGGCTCAACCAGTAATAATTATTCGATAAAATAGCCTCCTGGAAGTCACTTTGAGCCTCCATCTGCCATAGATTTCTGTTTGCGACGATATCATGGAGATTTGATAGAAGTTTGTTATTTTCATCTTTATAGGTATGTATAGGTGTAGTTGAAAAGGTCGAAGAGTTGCATGCCATATATCCTGTATTAATTGTTTTTAATTTTCAGGAAAAATTTGATGCAGCAGTTAACTTACTATGGTCACAACCTCAAGGTGCCGAATAAAATTTTAAAGTTCGATTATGTTCAATATATTCATATTAGAAACCTAAACCTGATCCAATTATCCTTTGCTTATTTATCTAATCACAAAAAAGCTCAAAAATATCAAAAACTTAAAAAAAACTTCTAATGTGCAAATTTAAATATATTTTCTGTTTCAATTGCTTTTCAATCATAAAATTTTAACATCAATTGAACTCTGCTTATGATTATGAATGAATAATCTTTGACTACAGGAAAAATTAAGCTATGTAGCCGGCAGAGAATTTAACATAACTAATAATACAGTGATACCTCGCAAAACGTACTTAATTTGTTCTAGGAGTAAGTTCTTTGTGCGAAACGATCGTTATGCGAAGCATGTTTTGTACTAAAATACAATAACAAAAAAATCAATTCTTTATGTCCACATATAAAATTAAAAACTTGTTTTGGAGCAATTTTGTGAATTGATAATGTTCGATCGCAAGAACAAATGGTAATTCATGACAAACATGCGCACTTAAGTGAAAAAGTGGAATGGGATCTAGTTGATTATGCGAAGCAAGGTTCGTTATTAAGGTGTCACTTTAAATCAAAAAAAACTAGATTCGATAAAATAAATCTTAAATATTTTAAATATGAAAAATTATTACCGAATTCATCTTTTAAACGGCATAATCTTATTACATCACGAAAATACCATGTCATAATCTTTCACAATGCATTCCTTTGACATCAATAAGAGAGAAATCTTTCATAATTTGAAGCTATGATATTAATCTTGAGCAGAATAGATGTAAATTAAAATTAGGACATTATATGGAAATGTGAAGCTTTTAACATAAAAATTTTATTAAATACAATGATAGTAAAAAAAATTGTTTTTGCATCAGATTTTTCTTTTGGAATAATGCGAGGAATCAAGATTTTTTTAAGAAATAAGATTAAACATACTCATTACAGCCCTTTATGGATACACGCCGTCAAAATTATACCTATTTAAGCAGTTTTGACAAAAAGAAAAAAAATTTAAGCCAAAAATCTGTGTAAGAAATTTTTAGCAAATGAAATTAACAAAAAGTAGAGCTTTTTGTGCAATAGATAAAGCTGGATGTGGGACAAAGATTTACCGTCAATCCTTCATATTAAAGTCGAAATTTTATTCACCTATATGAATTGTAGCCCTTTTTAATAATTCAGCTATTTTTACCCACAATACGGATACTTGGTTAATCATGTAGATTTTTTCTGATTTTCGCTTCTAAGTAAAATTTTGGTAAAAACGCTTTGATTGAGACTTTCTATTTTCGATTAAAATCGGAATGATCTACGAATTCGTCCGAATAAATGAATAAAATTAAGAAAAAACTACGTATTTTGATGTAAAAAATACTTCAAAATTTAAAATTATTGCTCCAATCAACAAATGTTCTAATTTAACAGTTTCACAATTAAGGATGTTGCGAATAAAAAAGTTTTTTTCAAATAAGGGTCCTAAATTAAATCTGAAAGCAAATTTTTTATAAATTTATCCACGTAAATTCGTAAAAACTAAATGACCAGAAAATCTTGATCGTAATAAAATTGAAAAAATTAACTCGATATAAAATACAGTGATACCTCGCATAACGTACTCCTCTTATTACGTGCCCTGCTCATAACGTACTTTTTTTATGATAATAGATATCTCGCATGACGAACATTGCTTTGCGTAACGAACTAAATCCGATTCAACAATTTCGCTTAAGCGCGCCCTTTTGTCATTAATTACCATTTTTTATGAGATCGAAACATTTAAACACACAAAATTGCTCCAAACCGAGGTTTTAATTTTTTTTTATCGGCACAAAAATTAATTTTATTTTTAATATATTTTAGTAAAGCACGCTTCGATAACGATCGTTTCGGATATAGTACCTACTCCTAGAACTAATCAAGTACGTTATGCGAGGTATCACTATTCATTATTTAATGGTATGCATGGATTTAAGCGATTTAGTGGAATGTTCAGGAATTTAGTGCACGTGCTATTTTGATGGTAAATAATAGATCTCTACAAACACATTTAATAAAAAGGTTAAAAATAATCGATTAAGTTTACAAAACAATTGTTAAACTTATAAAAAAAAGTTCGTTTTTATGGCATTTTAGCATTTAAATTGTCATAAAAGTCAAAGCAAATTTAAAAATCTTCAAAAATAATTATTTATTTTCAGGCTAAAATAACGCATATTTGGTCTCTAAGTGCCGTAATATTACAATTGCTCGGCTTTGGCTGTCGATATGATTACTTAAATATCTTAATTACTAACTTGAAGTAATCGAGTTTTGGGCTACAATGGATAGATATTTGACCGTTCTACTAATTGTTAAATCCAGATTTTTTAATTTTTGAGAGTATTTTAGAAAGAAATATCCATTATTACTATCAAATCATAAGTCATTACTTTTAGCAATTATTCAAAACAATTGTGCAAATTCGTCCCCAGAAAAAGCTTTAGTTTTAATTCGTCATTTCGATGGCAATTAGAAACAATTTTTTTGCGAATTTAACTTGTAATTATGTGGTCCTTAAACATTTACTGATATTTTATGAGCTTTATGTTGTTTTAGCAATTTATTTTTGCTTTCAATATAACAAGTACGCTTAATATTAAATTTTTGAGCTAAACTAGTGGAAAATCTGTATCTGACCAAGGTGAGCATCGTTGATAATCCAAATTGTCAATATGATCATATTTGTAATATTCTGCTACTTTAATTTATACAATTAAACACCTTTTAATGCATCTATCTTACTTCTTTCTTTTAACAAACCGCACATTATAACTAAATCTCTATCATATTGATTTTTGATTTATTTTTTTTCTAACCGCCTGAGGGAATCTTTCACGGCACCTTAGGTCTAACCTGCTGAAGCCCAGATTACTGGCTTCTTAGAGACACTACTGTGGGATTTGGTATCCGGATCGCGGTTCTTGCTTATACTTCCTTTCCTGCTTAGACACCAGAGACGGCCAGCTTTGGTAGTGTGGGACTTAGCATTTTCAACACCCACTAAACCCTCGCGTTGCGTGCGATCACTAGGTTCGCAATGCCGTAAGCGGCGTCTTCTCTCTGAATATTGATGTTGGCTTATCTGGTGTTTTTTAAATTTTGTGCTATAATAACTGTGTAAAGCTACTAGCCTATAAGTCAAAAACATGGTTATACGATTTTAGGTTAAAAATAGCTTAAAGGTTAAGTTGTGACTTTGAATTTTGGTCCCAAAAATGTTATTACTTATTTTTGAGGTTTTCTTAGAGGTAGATTTCTTGTTTATATCACATAAATCGAAATGAAAATATTTTTTTTGCTATGATTTCTATATTTATTAATGTAAACCACACTAATGACGTAGTGTGTCTAATTATTTTTAGAGTCAATTTCCTTATTTTATAAAGAAAAATACAGAATTTAAATTATTAGATCATCTCGTGAAGACTTTATGACCACACGTGGATCAAAAATGTACCTTAATGTATCTAAATTGAGGAGACACACCCATGAATTACATAGTACGCTGAATAAATAATACGCAAAGTAAATATCGATCGAACATCCCAGAATATTTTTTAATTGCTTTCAACAACTATTAAGAGTATCTATAAAGAACATAATTAAGCTGTACTTCGCTGTTAATACATACTTAAGAATTAATATAATAAAAACATTAAACATATTACATACTATATTCGGTGTATTTAGTCGTAATTTATCTAGATACTCGGCTCTTCAAAACTTGACGGAATGAAATATATTTGCATATTGATCGGTATATCTTATATGGTGTACTCAGAAGACTTTCCCGAAAATTTTGATGTAAGTCATAATTTTAATTGTTTAAAGCGAAAATTGAAGCATTTAACGATTCCTCTTATTCTATAAATTAATTATTATTTTAAAGTATTTCTTATATTATGTACGTTACAAATAAAAATTTATTACAATCAGCTTCCATCAAATTTAATTTTTGCATCGTTTTTCCCAAATTTTTTTATTTGACCATAAAAAATAAATAAGTTTTTATTATAAAACATCCAACTTTGAAATCAATAATTTAAACTAATTATATCTAAATAACCAAAAAAATTTTTCCGATTTATATAGTGTAGATTAGTTATGAATTGTTCGCTTCGCGTTTGTGCGGCTTGGCGGACAAATTCATGAATTCAAAAATTTATTATGTCGATTTATACTTATATTATCACATAAAATAATCATAGAAAGCATGGATATTTACTGAGCATAGACAACGGCTAGCACATTAAATCTTACGGTTATATTGACAACTCTTAGGCTATTATCCAACTGTTGCACATCAAGAAAAGCTTTCACACATAATATTTAGGACGGTTCAAAAAAGTTTAATATAAACATTATTTTTCATTTGAATATGTAATTTTATCCACAAAAAATAGCATCGTCATTTTTCAAACCTGAAATTCACTAAAAGCATTTTTACAGGATTTAAACTCAATTTATTCGTAAAATCTGATAAAAAAATTATTTTTTTGGCCAAATTACTCTCATGTTAGTGAAGCTTTCTAAAACTGTGAGAATTTGCTTATGAATTTAAATAATTTGAGTTAATAGACATTATTGAATAAACTATTATTAAACTCAGTGATACATTGTTCCTACAATTTATTGTGGAATTTATTCAGGAATATAAATTAGTTCATTAACAATGCATCACAATAATACTTTGCCGAATATTTATACCATAATAATTTAGGATACCGTTTCTAATTTGGTATTTATAACAAATAATGATTTTAATGCTTATAAATAAATTCGTAACTTTTTGCATTATTGGAAACCATTTTACGGGAGTTTCAATCCTAGATTATTAAAATTGATTGTGAATTTGAAATTTTGTACATTTATTTGATCATAGAATATATCAAAAAATTAAGGCCTAATCTTACAATAATTTTTTCATCTTTAATTTAAAAATAAAAGTATTTTTAAAAAGAGCGTATAAATGTTCTTATTTCTAATTTATGTTGATTTAAATACTTTAATAATGATTAAAATATCTCATAATCTAAAAAATTAAACCCGTGTATCTGCTGAGGCATATAATATTCATTTTAACCATTTTAAAAAAATTTAATAAAAATTGAGTCTTCTAAAACTTGTTATTCATCATTTTCTGGGACTAAATCTGATAATATGTAATTTAATATCAATTTAGTAATAGTTTACGCCCTAACTGATTAATAACCTTGATATTATAATTTTGACTCAATTTCCGGTATTATTTGCCATTTTTTAATATTGATATCTTTCCTTCGTGCTATAGATCATGATGTTTTCTTTGGTTATTAAATTTTCTTAAGAATTAGCCAAAGCGAAAATTTATATTTATAAAAGAACTTTAACTTTTATTCAAGATATTCTTCATTCCCAAACCACAGATTTTAGCCATTTTTATTTTAAGCCAAAATCTTCATTCCAATCTTATTATATAAAAAATAATTAAATAGTTTTTTATCTTCGCTGAAATTGCTAGGTGTAGTAAAAAAGTCATATTTGCTATTGTTATGTATTTGCGTGAGATGCTTTACGCCGCCAAAAAACTAATCGGCGCTTAAACTTTTATTTTGTCTAGGCATGAGTCATATAAACATTTTTTGAAATAAATGACTTTTTTATGTCAAAAGTAGTTAGATTTTACGATTTCAAAGCCACAAAATATTTATATGCAAGAAATTATAAGCCATGTGAAGTCGAGTTGTCAAAAAGAAGGATGCGACGCGTTTTGAAAAAGAAACTTTAAAGTTCAGGGCTTATCTACTGTAGAAGATGACGATAATCTACGAAAACAATCGATTGGTAAATACACTACATCTACGAATAAAATCTACCTAGAGTCAAAATGTGAATGAATTTTTAAACATCATTAAACTCAAAGATCTCTTGATTAAAAACCACGATTAAATTTGCAGGATGAAATACCAGGAGAAAACTTCACTTAATCTTGTAAAAAATGTTGTGAAAAAAGAAATGAACAATTTAATTTATGCGATACTATACCGAAAAGTAAACGTACGAATTTAGGAAAATTCAAAAAATATGGCGATTTTCATTATTGTATGCATCATTAAGTTTGGTTGTGGTGTATTTATACAAAATAGAGGTATCTAGGATTGGAACTTTGACGAATCGTAGCGCACAAACATTTATCGACGCCTTATTACTTTAATAACTTTTATTACAGCAAAATGCATCAATATTTATAATTATATTTTTAACTTCAGAAGGTTTGAATCTTCATGGGATATTTTTTGCACGATTTAAGAAAACATAAAATTTTTTATTAAGCATCAGTATTTCACCAAATTAGGTTTTTTTTTTGGATAATAAAAAAACTTTAATGGCTTGTTTATAGCGGTTAGAACTATCTGTTTTCTTATGGCCACTTTTCATAAATTTTTAATGCAACTTCAGGGCTATATTTCAATTGTTTAGCAAATCCTTTTGTATCTTTTGTAATCTTCTAAAAATATCGTGACAAGAGAGCTAATGCGGTTTTTGTCCTGTTTTGTTAAATGGATAACCTGGACAAATCAGATTCAGGTGTAATGGAGTAAAAACAACTTCATAAAGTTATACTTATTAAATTATTTTTTGCTCATTTTATTGTAATTTCAAGTAAAAATAAAGTTAAAATTACAAAATTATTATTTCCAAGTAACGCCGCATTTGACTGTTGACAACCAGAGTACTTGGGAGTATTTCATTTTCATAAGTTTTAAAGCTGTCTTATAATAATTAAACTTCTAATTTCGTTATTTTATCACTGTTAATTTTTTCATTTTTTTATTGTGCAATAACAATATTCGTCAAAGTTAGTTTTTCTTATTACAACTTATTTTAATTTTAGCAGACTGTTTTTGCGGTGAATTCACATAATATGTAATCAAAGAATTTTTCAGTCCTAATTTATGATTTTGTATTATGCTATAATCATGATATTTTCTTCAATTTTTGCTACCTCGTCTTTAAGGTCAAAAGACAAGGGCTCTTTTTAAGTCGCCAATAAATAAGAAAAAAATTGATCGTCGATTTATAATTTCAGCGCCTTTATCGACGATCATCAATACTTCACGCTGTCTCTCAGTAAGTTTTTACTATGATTTAAAAAAAAATATTTAACAGTAAATTTTTTAATGTGCTAAAGAAAATAAAATAAACGAACACATTTTCGAGATTCATTTTAAACTTCCCACCCAAAAAATAAAATTTTTTACCACTGACAGTAAAATGGCCACCAGAATTTATGATAATGTATTCAACAATCAAAAAATACGAACTTAATATCTAAATAGATTATAGCCTAAGCCAAATCATTTTTGTGAATTTGAAGCGGCTTTTGCAATTTCAAAAACATGTGATTAAACATTGAATTTGGTTTATTTTTAAACCATAATACCGTTTAATTCAATAAATTCTCTGATAAAATGTCTAGATTTTGTTGAAAATTTGAGATTATTCGGTGCGGTTTGAAGATGAAGGTTGATGAGCATTTCAGTCAAATATTACTTATTTATATATAAATTTGCTGCAAATTAAAATAAAATATTTGCTTTTAATAAATCTAATTGATTCTGTTGCGCAATTTTAATTTAAATTGTGGAAAGAACATTTTTGCAAGACATTATCGCTTTCCCTACTTATTTAGTATGATAAAACTATTGCTATTTGAAGTAACAATTTTAAGGCTTATTATTTCTCTATTTTTGTCATGGAATATATTGCGAAACTTAATTAAACCAAAAATTTTCCACGTGTGACGAAATTTGTCATGAAAACGTTTATCAGGGGAATTTAGATGCTGAAGGTCCTAATTTTAGTATTTTGCATACGATTGCTAAAATTTATTTTGGGTGATTAGATTATATGTTGATTGAGTTCAGATTCTTAGCTTATATTAGATCGTTGGTTTATGTTAAAGATTGTTGATTGGAGCTAGTCTTAGATTTGTAATATTTTTTTTACTTGTGTCAGTTAACAAGGTTTATATTAGATTTAAATGGACATAAAAATTTCCGAAAATTGATTAGTATTATCATCTGAAATATTATGTCAGAAAAAATAAAGAATTTACTGCTGTTTATCTAAGATTAAATTTTTTCTTTTTATGTTTTTGACGAATATGTTTGGACGAAGTGAAAATGTAAAGTATCGAACACTGCTTACGTAGTAGGACTAATTTTTCATCCATCGTTACATATTATTCTTGTCCTAAATTTGTAAAATTATCCTTTAATACCATCGATAAAAAATTTTTAATATTTTGTGCATGCGTATATTTCAAAGAATTTTATTTGAATTAACCATAGAACGCTATTGCCTTTTACGGTACAAGTTTTAATTTAATTTTTCATGATAATAATTCTATCTTTTGAGCCAAAAATTACTGTAAAATCAATCATTTTTATCATTTTCTTAGTTATTTTATCAAACTTATCTTTAAAAAAATCGAGAAAGTTACAGCATAAGTACGAAACAAAAGGTTAAAAATCTAGAAAAGGAGCTGGTCGACGTTCGACATCTTTAAAATTAAAAAATAAATATTTTTTATCTATTTTGAACATTTGACTTTTATTTATTATTTAGTATTCCCGCATTCCGGAATTCAATATTAATGAAGGGCTGATATTAACTAATCAAGTAAACAATGACGTCATAATGCGACCTTTAACACCTTATCCTAGATTCAATCTTTTTTAGCATTTTTTTTTAATAATTGTTATTTTTTGATAAAATGCTCTCTAATGGGCATTCGTGGCTGGTGAAAAATATTTAATTTTAATTAATAAAAGATCAATACTGAGGATATAGCAAAAGCTGCGATCTTACATAGACTAATAATGAGTGAAAATTGTCTGCAACATTTTACAAAATTCGTAAGGACGATTATTTTTGTTTAGTGGTGCCAAAGTTATAGAATAATCGTCATATGGTTAATGGGCCAACCAGTAAGTTTGTCATAATAATTTAGAACAAAGGTACAAATTCTAAGATTCAATCCGTCGCATGTTTTTGTCTCAAAAGCTTTAAAAATAAGGATATGAGAGGAGTTAATAATTTTTATTTATAAGTTATGTCCTCATGTGGTGAAAAAGCTACAAAAGATACGCTCTGAAGATCATGTACATATTTTATTTACAAGATTTAGACAAGTGTGATGTTGGCAATCAATCTTATATGGAGAAATCCAAAAATTGCCTCCGAAGATTTTGAAGTTTTACTTTAGTTTTAAATATTTAGGTATGAAATAGAAGTATTAAGAATATATTATAATGCTAATAAAACTAGTCTACTTATGCTCAGAAATGCTTTTTTTAAATCAATAAGAATACAGTGATACCTCGCATAACATACTTAATTCGTTATAGGAGTAAGTTCTTTATGCGAAACGATCGTTATGCGAAGCATGCTCTGAAATAAAATACAATAAAATAAAAATTAATTTGTATTTCGACAACAAAAATTAAATACTCGGCTTGGAGCAATTTTGTGTGTTGATATCGTTCGATCTCAATAAAAAATTATAAATTATGATAAACGCACGCGCTTTAGCGAAATAGTGGAATCTGTTTTAGTTAATTGTGCAAAGCAAGGCTCGCTGTGCGAGCTATATTAGAAAAAAAATACGTAATGCGCAGCCACGTTATCCAAGGAGTATGTTATGCAAGGTATCACTTTAATCTGCTAATTTTATCATTTTTCTAATTATAATTGCACAATAGAACTAAAATTAATTACTGACACGTAAGTATATTTCTTTTACAATTAACAAAAGTCACATGATTTTTATTGTGCTGATTTGTCAAAAATATTGCATTAAGAAAACACTAATTATTCAAAATCTTTTATTGGAGCTCAGCAACTCTACAGATCTTAAGTATTTCTTACTTTGAACAGTAAAACAATACATGTCAATCGACCTCAATAAATATTTATTTAAGATTTTTCTTTGGATATTTTCCTTTTCTTCTAATAAAAACTCAAATTTAGGTTGGAAATAACAACATTTAAGCAAAATATTGATGAGAAAAATAGCAGACGATGTTTAAAAAAACTAATGGTAATCGTTATGGTCTTTTTAGGTTATATAAGGAATAATATGTTTTTTTTGAACCTAGGTTAGTTCATTAAATCCTAGTTTATACACGCATGGGTTTTTTAATTGGTCGATCTTTACCTTAATAATTTGATAAATACCTTAAAATTTACACCATCAACGGATTCCAACGCTTTTTGGACAATAATTTATGTTTTAATGAGAGAATTCAAGGCTAAATAAAAGATGTAAAATGGTCATGAATCATCTCTATCATTAATAAAAACTGAAAGATTGTGTCATTTAACTGACAAATGTATTAGATTCATCTAAACGTTGTGATTTTATCAGTTGAAAACCTCAAAAACAAAGTGGAATTCCAGTTTATTTTGTATTTTATTTTTAGATTCGTTAAACTAAAGCGCAAATAAAAAAATTTCGTCATATTTTAAATGATTGTTTCAATAATTAATAGCCCAAACCTCAATTTTTAATTTCAAACGAGGAATGATGGTACGCAAGAGCGTCATATTTTTGATTGAATCTTTTATTCCTTAGCTAATCATGATAATTTACAGCGTAAGCTTCATTTTTTGGGAGTCTGTTTCTAATATTACCATCTAAATCTAACATCTATTATGCTCATAATTAAGATTCAAAGATACTAAAAACATCAGTATTGATTATAATCGACAAATAGTAGATTACTTATCTTAGAAGACATTATTTCCATAACAGTAGGGAAACTGATTAAATCATTGGTGCAATGTCGGGGTTAGAGGTTCGAAAAAATTGAAAATTTAGTTTTGAACTAAAACTGTTTAGATAATTATAAACTGTTGTTACATCTTTAAGATAATTTACTTAACAAAAATATGGGTCTAGATATTTTAAACTTAAAAAGATTTTAAATCTCACGTCATATAATATTAAAATTATCTTGAGAATCCTCTCGTTCATTTTAAACAAAAAATTGTAGATGATTTAATTAAGAATGTATTTTTAACAACAAATAAAAGTCGTTTCTTTAAATTCGCTTTAAAAATTTGGAAATTAAATTAATTTTTTATTAAAATTATCAATAGAGATTTCAATTACGTTTTATAACTATCTTGGGGCTATTTATGATGATAGTTGATGTTAGCTTTTATCTTAGGATATGAATGAAAAGTATGAGAAATACTCATTATAAACTAATTAGAATCGTCCGATAACGATTAAAACGAAGTTAAAGTAAATAAAAAGAATATGTCGACTTTTTTGGTTGCTATTACATTATCCTCAATATTGATGGCTCAAAATCCAAAAGTACACCTTAGTATTTATTATATGAATAATATTTTATTTTAATTATTTTAATCAGTTTATAAAGCGATAATTTGATCTAGTAGTGCTCTATGCATGCCTCAACACCCTTAATTCTTCCCTGACTTTCATCTTTAGTCTAATTAATAGTGAACAACGCGCAATTATTTTAATTTAATAGATATAAACTCTACGTAACAGCATGTATTATTTATAAATTATGAGCATTTGTAATCAATTTTTATAAAACGTCTAACCCTTCAGTCTAAACACTATTGGCTTCACCATTCAAACCTGCAGAGGCTAGTAATTTTATTTTTATTTATGAATAAAAAGTATTTAGCGTCCTATTTCATCTACTCTATAAATTTGATAAATGAAACTTAATGATCTTAAAATTTAACAATGTTTAATACTACATGCTTTTGTAATATTTAAGAAAATTATTACCATTTAAAGTTTACAATGTAAGTTTAATAGTAATCATTCTAACAAATGTCTTCTTTATTTAAAAATAATTACGCTTAAAGGCGAAGTAGTTATGAATTTCTCGATAAAACCGACTATATTTTACGAAAAAAATAAGCCTAAAAAGTATAAGTTAAAAATGATCAAATGATCAATTTTGAACTTCTGGATCGATTACATAGTTCTGTAGCTAAAAAAGCTGAATTAAACAGACATGATTCCTATTTTCGAATGAGCTTAATTATTTTTTTATGAAGGGTTTTCCTTGTATTTTCGCGCATTGTATATCAAACCGAGCAAAAAATTAACACTGGGCATTTATTATAGAAATACTAAATATTTAAATATTTGAAAACAACAGACCTAAACAAGCGTCAAAATAGGCCATTGGATAATTTAAATATCTTAAGCTAAAACAATACGTCAACTAGTCAAAAGAATCCTTAATCAACTGCATTAATTTTATCAGCGTATTCGGGTTAAACATGTAAAACGGATGTTTGTATAAGCTTAATGCTTCAATATAAAATCTAAATTTTACTCTATGGAGAAAAATAGACCATATTTTGACCGAATCTAGTGATTATTTTTCGTATTCACCTCCATTTATGTAATTCCGCCCCGTCTAAAGAGAGTAAACGGTAATCCCTTGCTCAACAAGTATTTAGAAAGGATGAGTTTAATATTATCAATATACATCTCTATTGTATGGCTCTTTTAGTGTTTCATGGTTAATTAGGGCATTTATACTGATACAGAAAGACATAATTAAATTTTTTGATCTTGTGGATGTTGCAATCTGATAAAAAAAATTCATCTTGAGTGATTTACCTTATAAGACTTTCATCAAAATTTTAAGCTCTGTTTCATCAAGTAATATGATTTAAAGTACTAATAATATCGTGCTATTGAAACTGAAAAGTATAATTAAATCTAAATTCGATTATTTTATATCGTCCTTTTACAGACGATTATTTTGAATAGTTTTATCTTTTTGATTCTTTTGAAGGTGCAAAATAATTTTTCAGCCGAAAAAATAAAGAATAAACTCGATGTGATTTCGATATAATTAAATAATATATTTGCTCATGCTTTTATTGTAATTTTTCTTCCTTCGTTATCCTTTTTTTTTAAATATCTGTATATTTGATATCTGTAACAATTAAAAATTATTAAATCTAATCTTATGTTTTCACCGGAATTATTGCTCGATTTAAGAGCTTATTTTTTCAGTCTGAGACTTTTAATTTAATTATGCTCGTTTTTGATTGGAATGTGCACAGTTACAAGTAAAAAGTCTCTTATTTTAGTTAAAAACTCTGTATATAAGCATGTAGAGACCTTTCTTGACACCTTATTTATTTTCCTGTAATATTTATTGTGAAATTTCTGATTCATTTGTAGTTTGAAATTTTGTTCTTTAATCTCGTATATAAAGTTTTAAAAACAGAGGCGATGAATTATTTTAAATCGCCAGCTCTTTAAAAGTTAGAGTGTAAATTTAAATTGCAATTAATAAAACATAAGCAGAAATATTGTTAATTATTCTATTCAGAACAAGATATTTACCTTAGGAAGTCACAAAATAGGAAATTCGTGACTCAAATTTTCTAAATATCAAAAGAATACTAATAATCGAATATTTTTAATCTTTCATTAGAGAATCAAGCAGAAATATTAAAAATTACAACATTTCTGGGCCATATAAAAAGATATTTGATCAAGCTAAGTTTTTCCAGTCACAAAAATTGGCTGTAAGTCGATTTATGCAAAAAAAGTCTGATGTTATGCACTTCAATTTTACACATAACGTTTAATATTTTTGCTGACCAATGTATTTATTAAACTTTATTAAATTTAACAAAAATAAAAAATATATTCAATCACGCTATTTATCAATTTTAAACGTTTCATATGAATTATATTTTTTTATTTTAGGTTTCTGAGTATGCATTGTTAGAAACAGTACTTGTTCCCCAATATTTTTTCGGATCTAATTATGCTAGAGCTCCAAAAACTACAACAGTAAATGTCTTCGATCAATAAAAAGGAATATGTCAAGAGAAGGCTATTTGTTCATTTAATTATGAAAGGGGTGACACGAGATGATGAATGTATAGGCTAAACCCGATGATTTCCCACTGCGCGCTGAAGATGTTTGCCGTGAGCTTTTTAGCCATCGAAGATGTTGGCAAGTGAGATTAAGAATGATGTTAGAAATGCATGAAAATTTTTTATGAAGCTAGCAAACTTACAACAAATTTAGTAAAATTTTATTCTTTATAAAACTATAATTACTAATTTTAGGATGTAACAGCAAGATTATATGATAGAAAAATTGCAGGTCCACCACTTGCTCAACCGGATCCAGGATTCGTATTTATGATTTTTTCTAACCGAAAGGACGATTTTTATTAATCTTTATAAAGCTGTGAAAATGAAGATGAATTTTGATGTATAATATTAAATCCTTTAATTTTTTACGTTTTTTTTGCAAAAATTCTTTTTTTTTAAATGAAATGTAGCAACTGGAAAATAAAAAAAGTAATTCTGTCTAAAAGATATTTCAGTTTAAAGACACAGCGCTAATAAAACTTTTAGACTGCCGTAACGACAAAAAATAAACAAACACTTTTGGATAAGTAATTTCATAATTAAAAAGTCTAAACTTACTTTATAATATAATAGTAAACATTAACGTCCCTAATTTCGCTTGATTTTAGACATAACTATTTATTATAAGAATAACTTATTAAAAAATTATTCTATTTTAGTAATTTGGATATATAATTCGCAATATCTCGGGTAGATTATACAGTGATACCTGGCATAACATACTTAATTCGTTTTTGGATTAAGTTGTTTATGCAAAACGATCGTTATGCGAAGCATGCTTTGTACTAAAATAAAATAACAAAAATTTTAATTCGTTGTGTAAACAAAAAAATACAAACCCCAGTTTTGAGCATTTTTGTGTGTTTATATCGTTTAATCTCAAAAAAGCATGGTAATTGATGACAAAACCCGCACTCAAGCGAAATAGTTTGATCTGATTTAGTCCATTATGCGAAGAAAAATTCTTTTTGCGAGTAATCTATTTACACAAAAAAAATTACGTTATGCGCAGCACTCTATATCCGAGGATTACGTTATGCGAGGTATCACTGTATCAGATTTTTTGGGTGAAAAATTATTTTGTTCTTGTTTCTGACTAAGATTTTTGCTCAAAGTCATAAATAATGAGTTTGACAATAATTTTATAAATTAGGGCTCATCATCAACATAAAATGATGTAAATTAACTTTATTTGTAAATTTAAGGCGTTTCATATATTGTATAATAACAATCAAAAATTATTCTGTCGATTTTAGATATGATTGGTAGATTTACAAAAATAAGAGAAATGATAAATAAGACTAGATTAATAACTTTTGCGCAATAAGATAGTAAATTATTAAGGAAAATTATTTAACTTTCCACTATACTGTAGACAGGATGTTTTTAAGGCCTGATAGATCCTATATTTCTATCAGAAGAAATAATTTATCTAGCAGAGATAATTTTCTTTTACTTTCAAATTAAGAATGACAGTATATAAAAGATTGTAAAAATAAGGCCAATTATCTTATTATAAAGGCAGTCTCTTTATTATAGTCGTAGATTTAACCTCTTGGAATTAAATAAATATCTAATTATTTAAAATCAGATTAAGTTATTTTAATTTGATGAATCAATGTTGAGTGAATATTGATTAAAAATAAAATAATTTATGTTAATTAAGTTTAGATGTTGCTGTTTATAAATTATATGCTTTACTCTATATTTAAAGATAAAAAAGTTCATCCAATCCATTCCTTATCAAAAGGAAGACAGAAATAAAAAGAATTTTTTTATTTAAGCAGCAAATACTCAAGACTAGTTTAATTTTCATCAAAATTTTTTATAAGGGTTATTGAACGCTAACACAGATTCAAAAAGAGATAGAATTTATATATTTTTATAATTATACAGTAAAGATCCATTACGCCTGCCCAATATATCAGACGAGAATTATGTTACATTTTAGTTTGTTCATTAAATATATGACTAAGGTGAAAACTCGTTATTCTGCGCCGCACACAATATGTTTTTTATCATCAATTATATTAAATTATAACTGTAATCAAGAAATTTGGACATAAAAATCTCTTATTTTTAGAATATTTTTTCATCCCATTAAATCTATAAAACCCCCTGTTAAACTTCATGAAACTTAAAAAGATTTAATAATTGACAAATTTTTGACGAAAGTTGTTTCTTGTCACCGTATTTTTAAAATGTAATTTTTACATGTTTTAACAATGACAAAACATCTTAGATTCACATTTTATTTAATTAGGGGGAATAAAGAAGATTTTTCTCTACTTGGACATTTATTTTGCTGGTAATTCTAAAGAAGATAGCCTAATATGTTCTATCAGGTGTTCATTGAAGATAAATTGCGCTTCTTTTGATGAATTGAAATTCATATCTAAGAAAAAGAAGATTGATGCGGAATTTATATTATTTCGCATCATTTAAAACCTAAAACGATATAAATGTTTTTTCTCTGGTGAACAAGTTGAAAAACAGCTCGCATAGATGCGGACAACCTACTTTAGTATCATTTTGATTGATTTAAGACGATCTAAAATTTTAATTTTAAATTAATTCCCTCAATAAGTAGTTATAATCATTTCATGTCTTTATAATAGTATTTTAAAATTTATTTTTGAAATTTCATGAACGATATTTTTTAGGAATAACGTTGTAATCTCAACTCAGCCATTTTTAGACTATTTGATCTTTTGCTAAGTAAAAAAGATTTTAGTTTAATGATTGGAATTCATTCATAAAAAATTGTTGGTTTAAATAATTAATATTATCATATTAAGCTTTATGAGTGAAATAAATTGTTTTTTCGAATATCACTATTTAAACATAAACGCTGCTCCATTTCTTCATCAATAGACAATGTGTAGATTACAACGTGCAATAAATTAAGGATAACTGTAGGCGATACAGGTAGATTAAGAAAGAAATAATAACTTCTAAGAGGGGGAGTAAAAAATTGTAGCTTACAACGTTTTTCTTAATTTATTTGATTCATGGAAGATATGAGGATTTTATTCAAGCTCTTTGAAAAAAAACACTAAAAGTAAAATTAACATTTCAGCTATAATATAGAAGGTTGATCTTTTAATCGCTTTGTTATTCCGAATAAAATAAATATTTTAAGCTAATTAATCAAACAATGAACTCAAACTCAGCAATAATTATATCTCGTTTAATTTAATAAACAACAGCTGATTAAAACATAGAGCATTTCTAGAGTTAGAAAACTCTGACAATGCGGCTGCCTCTTTACTATCTTAAGCTTTATTGAATTAATTACCTAAAAATAATAGAGTAAACGAATACTATTAAAAGGTCACAGTGTGATCACTTTAAAACTACTTTTTATCAGGGTCTGAATGAAAAACTCATCTTATATCAGCAACTTAGTAATTTTTTTATTCCTCTCTAAAATAAACTATATTGAGAGGTCATTCATAAGATCACGTTGTAAATTATTACATTAAAGACTTTTAAGTCAAAAATTTTTAGATCAATCGTGAATAACACACTATTTAAATGATTAGTTTTTCTATCTTAAATAAAAATTGTATCAATTTAACTCACAGTCTAAAATTATACTCTGACGACAAATCCGACGACCATTTATATAAATAATAAATGTTGAGCCTTATTATCTTAATTATAGCTCAAACTATAATTCTTGCAGCTGGAACAAAAAACTTAGTAAGTAATTTAAAATTTAATGACCCCGATTATTTAATATTTATCATTAAATTATTTAATCAGTAATTATCTTTACTTTAAATAGCAAGCGCACTATTCTATCATTTGATATTCCAAGTTAATAGATTTCAAATGCAAATCCTAAAATAGATGGCTTTTTAAGTCAGTTGATACGTTGAATGCATTAAATTAATCCTCAAATCAGCAAAAATCAGAATAATCTTAATCCTTAGTTATTTAACCTGCAATATTCTCTCAATGTTAAGCTTATCATAATTTGTAACATGCATATTCCAAAATTTAAGACGAGCCTAAAAGTTATTAAAATTTATTCAAATTAAAATTTTATATTAGAATAACCTTAAAGAGCAAATTAATACGTTATCAAGATCTTTTCCGGTAGATTGATCTACAACGTAACAATCTTAAGATTTTTAACTAAAGCCACTGCCACGTCTATCTATTATTCTGATTGATTGTTCTTGTAAAACACCATGATGAGCTGTGAAAAAAAATCTTCTGATGTTGCATCAATCTATATCATGAATTTTTTATACCATCAACGAATAATGTTGACTAATCTAATTTTTATGCGAGTAATTATCATATAAATATAAAATTCATAATAAAATATATCAATTTGATAAATTTCCTCAATTACTTCTTCGATGATAGTAGGAGGTGTTACACGATTTGCAAATATTATAAAAAATTCATTTCCTTTCATGTCTTTATTCAATGAGCATCAAGACTAAAAATTCAGAAAAAGAAATCATCAAGGTAAAATATTCGGGATAAAATTTTTAAAATCCTTAATTGGCTCACTTTGCTGACCTGATAATTTGGGAAATCGCACAATTATGCTCAATGTGGTAGAACTGATGGGATAATTTATGCATGATTGATAACATCAAATTTAAAGACCAAACTTTTCTTAAAAATTTATTGAATAGTATGAAAATTACATTGATTTGATCCAGTTATTGCATGATAGAAAATAAGTTTAACTTGTCGAAAATTTTTGAATTAAAATCATATCTCAAATATCAATTTGTTATTTTTGTTACATAAAAAGTACTTCTTATTTTATATTTTTTTGGTTTTAGTGAAAATATAGCTCAACAAAATCCCTTTTAGCGGTTATTAATGGTCAATTTAATAATCTTGACTAGAAAAGCAGATTGATCGTATTAAACACTGCAATAAACACAATAAATCATAATCGCGATCAATTTTTTTAATCGTAATTGACTAAATAATAGCAATAATTGATATAAAAAATTTATTTATACAATGATATCTCGCATAACGCACTTAATTCGTTCTAATAGTAAGTTCTATATGCGAAACGATCATTATGAGAAGCAAGTTTTTTACTAAAATAAAATAACAAAAAATTTAATTTGTGTGTCGACAACAAATTAAAACATGGTTTCGAACAATTTTGTGTGTTGATATCGTTCGATCTCAAAAATAAATCATATTTCATAACAAATAAGCGCGCTCAAGCGAAATAGTTGAATCTGATTTAGTTCATTGTAGTAACAATAAGATTAATGCTAATCTACTGCGCAAGCGCTAGGTCACATGTAAATCCCGTTTTAATACCTTACATTTCTCCCCTCTAATGTAGTCGTCATAAGGTAGTCGAGGAGGTTGTCTTGCTCGCGTCGATCTTCTCAGTCCTTCAGTCGGTGTACTCTGAACTTCTCTGTTGGATTTTGGACCTCGCTTGTATCATTTTTCTCTTCATAAGGTTGTGTTTCATCCTCACTGTCTTCCTTTTTATTAGGATTTTCTTCGCTTTGATCCACTACTCTCTCTCGGAGATGATCTGCGTGTTTTCTTTCGCATTTTTCATTGGTTTCCACCTGATAAGATAAAGGCCCAGTTTTACGAATTACTACTGCAGGTTCGTATAGTCCTGACCTTGGATTGCTAGACCAGACCTCTTGCCCTTCTTCAAAGTTTCTCTCTTTTGTCCCACGATCATGATATAATTTTTGTTTAAATTTCGATTCATGAATGTTTCTTGTTAAATTTGGACGTATGTTATCGAATATTGAGTTCAGATTTCTACCAATCAGCATTTCAGCTGGGGATCGGCCAGTTGAACTATGGGGTGTATTTCGCAAATTAAATAACACGTCGGTTAAGCATTTAGTTTCATCTTCCTCGGTAATCTTGCAGACAGGTATCTTGATTTGAATGTTCTAATAACGCGTTCAGCTGCTCCATTAGTTCTACTGTGATATGGGGTTGACTTAAGATGTTTGATTTGTTTTTCTGTGCAAAAGTTTTCGAATTCGCATCCTGTAAAACACGTTCCATTGTCCGTAACTAACATTTCAGGTATTCCAAATCGTGAAAAATGTTTCCTGAGAATGTTAACAGTAGTTTTGGCGGTTGGGTGGTTTGTTGGCGTTATTTCCATCCATTTTGAAAATGCATCAATCAATATGAACCAGTATTTGCCTTCGAACGGGCCGGTGTAATCCAGATGTAGTCTTGTCCATGAACCTCTTGGAACATCCCAAGCGTATATCGGAGTTTCAGGTTCTTTTTGACGGTACTTTTGGCAGTTGTGGCATGTAGATACCCAGTTTTCCACATCTTTTAACAGTGTTGGCCAATAGACATAGCTTTTGGCCAGTATTTTCATTTGATTAACCCCTGGGTGGCCTTCATGAAGTTTTGATAGAATTGTTTTTTGAATTTTGGTTGGAACGCAAATTCTGTGGCCCCACATAACTAACCCTTCTTCGTATGATAACTGTTGTCTGATTTCATTGTATTGTTTCAATTCCGGTTCGAGGTTTCCATTTTTTTCAGGCCATCCGTCTTTAATGAAATTGATAACTTTAAATAGGACTTTATCATTACCAGTTTCTTTTTTCATTAATTTCTTTGATAATTCTAAACTTTCGAGTTTTGAACTAAGAATAAATTCAGAAATTTCAGAGTGTTCTTTGATCAATGAATCTTGTAATTCAAACTCTAGTGGTAGCCTTGATAGCATGTCTGCCACTGCGTTGTTATTTCCCTTGTTGTATTCGATCGAAAAGTTGAATTTAACAAGGGCTACTGCCCATCTCTCTAATCGGGAAATCGCTATTTTCGGAAGTTGGCATTTTGGAGCGAAAATATGCTGTAGTGGTTTGTGATCTGTTCTCAGCGTGAAGTGACGACCGTATAAATATTGTGAAAACTTTGACACGCCGAACATTATCGCAAGTCCTTCCTTATCGATGGTGGAATAATTTTCTTCATTTCTTTGCAATCTTCTTGAAGCAAATGCTATTGGACGTTCCTTCGTATCTCCGTTCCTCTGAAGTAGCACTGCACCAACACCTTTGTTTGATGCATCTGTTTCAAGTATTAAAGGTAGATCGGGGTCATAATAGTCCAAAATTTCGGTCGATAGAAGTTTTTCTTTAATTTTATTATATGTATTTGACTCCAACACTCCCCACTTCCATTTAATATCTTTACGCAAGAGATTATGCAAAGGTTCGCACAACGGTTGTAGCATTGGTAGAAATCGGCAAAAAACATTCACTGAACCTAAGAACGACTTTAATTCTGACGCGTTTTTGGGGGGTGGAGCGTCTTGTATTGCCTTTATTTTTTCAGGGTCGGTATGAATTCCGTTTTCATCGATTATATGCCCCAAATATGTGATAGAATCTTTAAAAAAATTGCATTTTTCGAGTTTCGTAGTAACCCCTGCATCTTCTAGTCTTTTTAAAACCTCTTTCAAATTTTCTAAATGTTTTTCTTTTGATTTTCCGGTGATGATCACATCATCCAGATACCATGCTACTCCCTCAATCCCTCTTAGCAGGTTATCCATAAATCTTTGAAACAAGGATGGGGCAGTTGCAATTCCAAAAGGTAATCTTTTGTATTGAAAATAGCCTAAATGGGTGGCAACTACTAGCAAATGCCTACAATTCGGTTCTACTTCCACTTGGAGGTAGGCTCTTTGAGGTCAATAATCGAAAATTGTTTTCCTCCATTCAAACGGCTTGTGATTTCTTCGAATCGAGGCAACGGGTAATTGTCGCGCTCTAAGTATTGGTTTATCGTGGCTCTGAAATCTCCACATATCCGCAGATTACCGTCCTTCTTTGTCACGCATACTAGAGGTGTGGCCCAAGATATCGGATTTTCAGTTGGGTCAACCGGTTCAAGAATATTTCCATCGACCAACCGTTTTAACTCTTCTTCTACCTTTTTTACGATTGCAAATGGTACAGGTCTCGGTCTAAAAGATCTCGGGACAGCGTTTTCCTTCAATTTTAAATTAGCTTTAAATCTTCTCACGGTTCCCAGAGTAGATGAAAATACATTTTTTCGATTCTTAAGTACTTCTTCAAGGCTATTTTCGTCTTTTAGTTCCGTTTTAAGTATGCTTCTGATTTCACTATTCGAGCAAGGTAGAGTTTTTGTTTCTTTGGGAGAACAATTGATATTTGAAATGCTTTTAGCCAATCCATTCCAAGTATCGACGTATCCTTAGAATTTACCACATAAACTTCAAGGCTGCGGCTTTCTTCACCCCATAGTACCTTGACTTCCGCGACACCCAGAACTGGTATTTGGTGCCCTGCATATCCCCGTAGCATTTTCTCGGTTCTTTTATACGGGAATTTTATTTTACTCCAAGTTTCCTTTGAAACGCACGAAACTGTTGCCCCAGTGTCTATTTGCATGTAAATTAGCACGCCTTCGATGTATATGTTAACCCCAAGTCGTTTCTTATCACATATAACATTTTTAAAAGATTTAAGAGACAAAACATAATCATCATAAAATTCATCACTACAGTCATTTAAGTGTTTAATTGAATTTTTAAGTTCTTTGTTGCTTCTTTTATTCAAACACATCCTCGAAAAGTGTCCTATTTTGTCGCATTTAAAACACTTTGCCCTTGCAGCTGGGCACGTTTCTTCTCTCTTGTGGTATCCAATATACCCACAACGTAAGCACTTCCTATGCTTGTTGTCGTCAAGCTTGAATGCAGTTTGATCTTGGCTAACTTTTCGCTCTCTTGTTTCTTCTTCTTGTAAGGTCTTAGCAGATTCCCGACTTGATTGGAGCACCGCAGCAGTTTTTACAACTTCATTAAGTGTGCAAAGAGTGTCCTCAAAAGTACCAAATATCCTCTGTTGTAATTCCATGTCATTGAGGGAGACCATAAATTGATCTCTGAGACGTTCGTCGCATGTATGGCCGAATTTACAGGAAAACGCTGCTGACTTAAGCCTGGAAACGAATTCATAGATTCCTTCGTTCTGATTGCGGGTTATTTTGGAGAACTTGTACCGTTCAAGAAAAACGTTGGTCTTTTTCTCATGTAAGCACTTCATTATCTCGCTTATTTCTTCGAATGATAGCTTCCTAACAGATTTGCCGTCCGCATTGTCCTTTATTGTTTTAAAGTGTTTAGCTCCAACACTGTTCAGTAGTAAATCTCTCCGTCTGGAATCATTCTCAGAAGTTCCCGCTTGCAGTCCGCGAAGTTCTAAGGCTAGATCAAATCGGTCAATGTAGGTAGACCAATCTTCTTCATTTTCTTGAAATGAGTCGAATTTAAAGCTATCTTTGCATGATTCTTGTGAGTTCATTTGACTTGTCGCCATATGTAGTAACAATAAGATTAATGCTAATCTACTGCGCAAGCGCTAGGTCACATGTAAATCCCGTTTTAATACCTTACATTCATTATGCGAAGCAAGGTTCGTTATGCTAGTTATAACTGTATCAAATAAAAGTGCAAAAAACGTATTAAAAATTATTTATTACCACAATTATGTCAATTCGTATTCAAAAAAAAATAAAATTTTAAAATGATATATTAACATAAAACGCTTATATTTCTTCTCGCGAAAAGTCTAAAAATTTGGTCAATAATTCATCATAGCACCTGTCAATAATTCTTTTAGACGCTTGTTAACTAACAATGATTGGTCATTAGATTTTACTAATTTCAAAGGGGAATAAAATGATTTAAATATGTGATTTGCCCAAAATATTAAAATAGTTTGACGAAAAAACTTCTTTATAATTCAAACTAGTTGGATAACGGTACGAGTTTTCAAACTTTAACAATTTCAGCTGATTTATATTTCATTCTCATGTATTAATCTTGATAAAAATCTATTAATTCGAATTTTCCCTATTTAATTTGTGTCAATTATTTTTAAAATCCAAAGCTCCCGTTTTATCATCCTTATTTCAAATATATTGATAAAAAACAAAGAACATATAAGTCCTTGGTTTTCAAAATAATCGCAAAAGGCTTACATAATAACAAATTATATCATAGTTTACTTACCAAAAATTCTCGGTTAAAAATTATGATCGTAAAAAGAATGATACGAATCATATTTTCCTTTAAAGCAAGTGTATTAATCTATTGTTTTTAGCTTCATTCTCATAATAGTTTTGTAAACAGTTTATTTCAGTCGTTTTGAAGACTCGTAAAAGTTAACAATATATGTTTGTGTTATGACTAGCACTGATGCTTAGAGCGGGCACGTTATGGAAATATAAATAATGAATATAATAAGCTATTATCTGTTCTTAACATCTTCCCTCATTATTTCGTGATTGTATAAATCACTTTAGAATCGCAAAAAGCTTTTTTGTTCTCTTATTGAACATCTCAGTAATGTCTCTATAGGTTTCTCAGGTTCATGATATTTTTCGACATCAAGCTTAACGTTTGTGTGCCTTTTTGGTGAGTACATTGTAAAATTGTACTCTTTAGAAGCATCATCTGGCATGTTATGCTGGTCAAGATGTTTGTCAGGATCAGTTACAATCTAGAAGATTACCAACCGCCAATTCAGAATCATCTTATCTCGGATACTGAAGGAGATAAGCCATCGTTAACGATAATATCCAAGATAATAATATAATCTATCAACCAATTGATGATAATATCCAAGATACTTATCTCTACTCCTCGTCAGATGAAGATAATAGCTCGGTTACTGACCCCACCTGGCAACCAGGGGATATATAAACAGATAGATTAATTATATAGATTATTGTAATTGGTATACGATTACTAAACATTACATTGTTAAACATGCAATTTTAGTATCTAGTTGGTTCGCAAAAATTTCACCAGAACGTGTCGGTTCCCCAGTACTTCTGTAATAATGACTGGAACCCATAGTGGAGTTTTCTCATTTGTAATTTAATTATTTCGGACACAGCACTTATTTCCTATCTTCACAAATTTATCGTTCTTTGAATGCCATTTACAAGTTCTCGTTCGCGAATCATCAGTGAGATAGAGTTTGTAAATGTGTCCTCATTTTTGGAGGTTAAAAAGTAGTTTGCTTAGTGAATAACCGTTTACTCCGGGGGTCCTCCCGTAAGCCAATAGAAATTCTTGAAGTTCATGCTCAGCGTTTGAACATTTTTTAATGGACGTTTGAATGATAAGAAAAACCGTTCAGTTGCTTCATTTGTGGCATGAGGATAAGGTGCCCTTAGATATATTATCTATACGTCTCTCCTTTTACAAAATTTTGAATTCCTCATAGGAAAAACTTACCATTATCCGAAACAATCCTGTCGACAATCCGAAGCAACAAATATTTTTTTCAGCACTTTATTGTTGCTGCTGATGAGGATCTTGGTGTCTTATGAACAAAGGGGTACTAGGAAAAAGCAGAAATTACAATCGTCTTAGTACTCTCCAAAAAATTTTTTGCGTTGTCTTCGTCGACGCGATTCTTATGTTTATTGGATGGTCTCCAGGTTAGCCTTTCTAGCTCTTGCAATTTATTTTGAAAAATATCACATTCTTTACATCGTCGACACGTGGAGATGATATCTTTATCCATATCTGTCCAATAGACTGCTGTTCGAGCTAATGATTTGATTATTTGAATTCCAAAATGGCCATAATGTAGTATTTGAAGAATTTTTTTACGTAATTTAGTAGGTATCACAACTCTTTTTCCATTAATAAGACAATCATTTTTCACTGATAGTGAAGAACTGAACTTTTAATAGCGTTCGACATCTGAATTCAAACATTAATCACATCTATTTCGAGTATTATTGATGACTTCTTGAAAACTGAATATGCTAACGCAACTTCTTATAAAATCCTCAGATTTTATTTACAAAGCTGAGCAACAAGTAACGAATTACAACATATGGTATCATAATCATTTTCACCTAAATTTTTATCAAATTCTCGTCAGGACCTTGTGGAAGTCGGCTAAGAGAATCAGCATTTCCATGTTTCTTGGTTTCTCGGTATTCCATTGTGAAATCGTAGTTTCTTAAAATATTTGCCTATCTAGCCAATCTATTTGCAGTTAACGATGAAATTGGCTTTGTATTAGAAATTAAACATTGTAGAGGTTTTTAGTCGGTCACGATTATGAATTTTTGACCATTTAAATACTGGTGATACTTGTTAACGCCATATTAATTGCAAGAGCTTCCTTATGAATCGGTGCATAATTACGCTGGGCTTTCGTTAGTTCTTAAGAAGCATTTAAAATAGGTCTCTTCGAACCATTAGATTATCTATGAAATAATACAGCCCTAACTCAAACATTAGAGGCATCACAAGCTGCGCCAATTTCAAGTTTCCGGTCATTATGTGTAAGAACAGTATTCGATAAAAGCAATGATTTTAAGAATTTAAATGTCTTCTCGTGTTTTTGATTCCGTTTCCATTCAACTCCTTTATTAGTATTTTCATAAAGAAGAGCTGCGACCGCTGATAAATTTGGTAAAAATTTGTGGCAGAATTGAACAGGACCTAAAAAAAACTTTATGATTTTTGATCATATAGTCTTTTCATGTTATAAAGCGCATTCTTTTGAGAGTTGTTGTAAATACCGTCCATGGAAATTAGATGACCCAGATATGTTACTTCTGGTAGTGTAAACATGCATTTTGAAAGATTTCAGCGTAAGCCTTTATCTTGAAGGCGTTGTGACAAAGCACGCAAATTAGTCTAATGGCTGTGTTCATCAGAATCAGATACGAGAATGTCGTCCATGTATACAAAGACTCCCTTTAAGTCGCATGTAAACTATGACATCAATTCTTGAAAATATCTTTGATCTGATTTAATACCAAATGAAAGTCGGCACTGAAGATATATACCTTGATAAGTACTAATAGCCAATCTCTTCTGAGTTTTAAGCGATTAGGGAATTCGATTATAAGCTTCAGCGAGATCTATCTTTGATTAATAGTAATTT
Organism: Cyprinella venusta; assembly: GCA_038021265.1. NCBI lineage: Eukaryota > Metazoa > Chordata > Actinopteri > Cypriniformes > Leuciscidae > Cyprinella > Cyprinella venusta. Next base: position 7,986 of record JBBNEX010000049.1, on the reverse strand, counting down.
CCATCTAGTTGTCGTATTAATTTATCAGTAATAGATAGTGGGTATCTATGATCCTCAAGATACTTGTTAATCCAGGTAGTGTAATCGCCACTTATTCGAAGTTTCTTACTATTTTGTATCCGAACAGGAAAAATTGGTTATGCTGCCTCATTGAATTGGGCAGGCACCTAAACTCCTTTTTTAATTCCATACTCTAAGGCCGCATTGATTTGATCTTTTAATGCATAAGGAAATGGGCTGATTTTGCAAAATCTAGGCATTTAATCTGATTTGAAATTGATATCCATGACTACGCCTTTTATGCCGCTAATTCTGGCTTCCAGAGGTCTAAAAACCGTTGATATAACTTAATGGAATTTTGTTTAGTGTCGCTTTGTATCACGACATTAACCTGTTGAAATTATTGGATCCTCAAAGTTGATCCACAGAAATCTTAATCATTCGATTTTCACTGATTCCCAGTAGATTTACCTCCAAGTAATTAGTAACAACGAATTCTATTGAAGCTTCATTCTAAAATTTCAAGCATATTAATTGGTGAAAAACACCTATAGTTTCTATACGAGTGCAATTGACGAACGGGTATGTAGTTCTTGGTCTCTTTAATGACGGTTTTGCTAGCTCTCTCGATTTATCAAGCTTAAGAAATTATCTGCTGAACCCGTATCAAGTTTGATCATAATGTGGTTATCTAGTTGAAGTGCAAATTAAATTTTCGTTCAAATTAAGGAAATAACTTGATTAACATTTCGTCTAAATAATTTTTTTAGGATCTAGGGTGCGCTCTTTTTTCCAGGAATTGTCTTCAATGTGAACTTTCACGTGACAATTTTTGCATGTATGATCACGAAATTTACAATTTTGTCTTAGATGACCTTTCTTTCCGTAAGATAAACAAGCACATCAAACTGATGTATTGTCACATTTTGCATTTTTGTCAGAAATTTTATCAACGCTATCCTCAGAACCTTGAATTTGATTTTTTGCTGTTTTAGAAGCTTCCTCCACCACACGTCTAATTCCACCAGCCGGGAAAAAAGTTTAATTCTCGCATGATTTGTGAAAGATGGTTTTAAGATCGGCCTCGTTTTGAACAGAGAAAACTATTCCTATCTTAAGTACTTCATCTAACTGGTCTTTTATTGAACTAAAGTCATACGTGCTGGCCTTGACCCGGACTCTCGAAGCAAGCTCTCTTATGGATTCATTTTGATTTCTCTTGATTGTATTATCGAATTTATGTGGCACCCGAGTTCTGTATTTCTTAAAAAAGTTAGCTTCCATTAAGATACAGATCTCTTCCCAAGTCAGATTATTGACGTCCCTAGTCGGGATCATTCGGGATGCTACAGTTTTGATGTGATGGTACCGATCCTTATATTGATAAGCAAGAAATATTGCGGAGCCCGTTTTGCTGAGATCAAATTCGCCTGGACAAAGGTTTGAAATTTGTACTGGTATTCCCTCCAGACATCTTCTGTCCTATTGAATTGATCGAATTTTTAATTGATGTTGTTAGAAGTAGTATAAGATGAATTGTTGAATGAACTTGTAAAAGGATTAATTTGTTCTTGATAAAATTTTATCTGATGTTTAAATGCCTTCTTTTGGATTTCTGTGCTTTGAGAGAAAATTGACAATTTTCGACAGCTCTTTTTTCATCTCACCCTTGTCGCCAAAATATGTTATGTCTAGCACTGCCGCTTAGTGCAGGCGCGTTATAGAAATGTAAATAATGAAAAAAATAAGCTATTATCTGTTCTTAACAGTTAGCTACCACATTTTTTAACGAGAAGTATCATTATTGAGTTAGAAGATAATCAATTTATAATAATGTTGCACTAAAGCTAATCGAAACATTTTTCGGATCCTTATATTTTCTATAAATATAATAATACGCAAACTGAAGGAGAAAAGAACTCGTAGTTATTTATCAAGAGCCTAAAAAATCCCTCAACGAGCCAAATGTGCCTCGCGAGTTGCTGGTTGACTTATCCTGTCTTATAACAATTATTTATAGCTATAATTCGTAAAACCCGTAATTATTTTATTTTTGATTGGAAAATATTACTCAAAAAGATTTTATTATTTTAAATTTTATAAAATGTACTTAATAATACAATATTTATCACTTATAGTTCATAAAAGCAACTATTCAAGAAACATTATTGCATCGAAAATTTTTTATGGGAAGTCAATACGGAAATATAGAAAAAACTACATCTGTAAATAAGTTTAATTTATTGAAGGACCATGTACTGAGAAGACTAATTATACATGCTGCTATGGAAATGGTAACTTTTTGTGCGAGTAATAGTCTGGTAAAGACAAGGAAGAATTTTCTGCCACAATTTTTTGCAATAAACTGTTTAGACGAAAAAAATTTAGAGAAGTATGAATGTTGCTTGATATAGAAATGTCTTAAATTTTTCTATCAAGTCCGTGATCTTATTACAGATATGGTAATATTTTGCTCAATATATTTAAATTCAATGATCATTTTAGAATTTTATGGCAGAAATATACGACAAAACAAAATCTGGAGCTCCTCTTGCCGAAGTAGATCCAGGATTTGTGAATTATACTTCTGTTAACAAAAAGGCAGAATTCAATAAGGAAGACCCAAACGCAAAATTACAGAACCAAAGTTCGGAAAATAGTTTTTAATAAAAAATATTAGTCTTTTATAAGCTATCCTGAAATATTGTTTGAGATTTAAAAATTTTTCATACTACAGTAGCCGTATTTTAATTATCCTTTTGTTACTAACAGCCAATCTGAGTTATCGTGTTCCTTTCTTCACCGCAATTTTGACATTTTTGAACAAATTATATAAGTAAAAGATAAAAATTATAAAAATGGGCCTACGATTTTGCGCAGCCATAGAATTTATTTCTCGCCTTTTATATTTGTGAGAAAAATTTTTTTAAATAGAACGAAAACACTGATGAAACAAATTATTAACAATCGATCAGATCATTTTAAAGTTTATTTTTTACAGTGTTTTCCACCAAAAAACGAAATATTTATAATTTAAATTTAATTGTGCCCACGGCTTTGCGCATCATGGAATAACTTTTTATCTAGTAATTTTTTTCTTAAAAAAACGACGTATATTTATTAAATAATGTGTAATACATTATTGGGTGGTTGTAAAAAATGAAAAAAAACTAATTTTTAATCTAAAATAAAATTGTAGCTTGATAATAGAATTAATACTTAATATTATGATATTATCTTTTAAATTAGGTATGATTCATTTTATTTTGGGTTTAAATCCTATATAATAGCATTTATGTCAAATGATTCATAGATTTTGTCTTATAAATATATTAAATCTTCCAATCTCACCCTTTAATTATTTTGGGTATAATATTAATTAATGCATTCTCTGATCTCAAATTATCATTAAGAAAGAAGCAAATGTTACCTTTTTATGGACAAAAAACTAATTCTATAAAATTAGAATTTAATGTGCCAAAAAATTAGTTTACTTTGATAGTTGCATCGTTAAACATCCGGTTTAGTGTGCAAAAGTGTCCCTTTAATATGTGTTCTAAGTTTTTACTGCCAAATTGAAAGAAATTAACAACTAGTGGAAGTTTAAGGCGATAAAAGTATTGGTTAAATAACAGTGATGATAAAATATTATCTTATTCATAGATTATAAGGTTTAAACTGGACTTCATTATTCATTAAAAGGCTTCAAAAATTTAGTTGAAAGATTTTATAATTATACGGAAATAAATTTGAGATTTTGTACATACTTTGAAATGTAATTTTAAAAATCTAAATTTTTTCTCTCCATGTTGATATAAGATTTCATAAGATCGTAAAACCCGGAACGTTCGATCAATTTATGCTCCTTTTTTTCTCTCAACAGTTCAATAAACTTTGAAATTAAATCGGGGTTATTGTAGCCTTGGTCGAATTGCGGGCAGTATGAGATTAGAAACATCATTTAAATTCTGTTTTTTTTTCAAAAAACATCACGACCTCTGTTAATTTAAGGAAGAAGAGGTTGTTCATATTATCAAAGGGTCTTCCAGAAAATATATGCTGCATTTATTCAATTATTGATAGAATCAACGAATAATTCCGTGTTGAATTTGCCAAAAATTCCATGATTATTTTTCAAACGTGTAGCAGAAATTCTACAGCATACCGGAATGGTTTTATCTACAATTGCAGAAAAATAAGATAATTTTCAACGTTTTTTTGTAGTAAGCGTAATTAATGGATGTGTGCAGGTTAAAATCTGTCTCATTCAAGAACAAAAATGACCGGCCTCATATAGATATGAACTAGAATAAATGAGGTCTTTTCATCAAAATTTTATCTTCCGATAGGCAAGTACAAGCTTTCTATTTAAGTATTTTTGGGTGATAATTAAGTTTTTCATTGATTGGCATATTTTAGATTGTGATATAATGATACCTCTGTTCACCTACTTTGTTACTATTAGACCCAGAGTATAAGAGTTATCAATAGAAAGAATATTTTTAATTTTGTAGAAAAAATCCCTGTTATTAACAGGGTGTGGGAATCTTAAATGATAATTGGAATCCAATGTAGTATCTTGCTCGTTCTCCTCAATAAACTTTGTCACTTTATATGCTGTGGTATTGATAAATCAGTTGCAGAAAGCGCAATTATTCGTATTTGGTTCAAAAAAACCATTCTTAATGATGACGATTCAATTTTGATCGATCGAAATTCGCAGTTTTTATTCGTAAACAGGACGAGATAAAGTTTTATCTTGTGTTTTTTCTTTACCAGAAGCTAATTAATTATTTTCCTCCACCATTACTGGCGATAATAAAAATTCCCAAAATTCGAAGAAATTATTGGATCGACTGTAACATTTAATGTCGCACAGTGTTTACAATATGAAGCAGCTTGACTATTATTTTTATGTTTTTCATTAAACTAAACATTTTATATAAAAAAAATATATATAGAGATTTATAAAATCGAAAAATCAAGTTTTCGGCTCACTTATGTCAATCACATAACCTAAACAGAAATTTTTGACAAAAATGAATGGGAATTAGCGAAATATTTACATTAATTTTTTTTAGAAGGTTACAGACAGTAGAAATTGATTCTTTATTTTTTTCTTTGTGCCGCATCTCGTCTAACCCTGTTTTTCATCCCGGCAAAAAAGTTTTTGTTGTTGTAGCTTTTAAAGTAAGCCATATTATCCGCACTTATCAAAAAATTTAACAGTATTGTTTAGGCATGATATTTTTATCTATTTTTTAAACATTTAAAACGCGTTTCTAAGCTGATAAGAAATTTAATCATCAAATTTGTGTGCGAAAATGGATTATCTTGGAGAAAAACTTACCAAAGATTAAAAATTTCAGATGCCACGATTCGAAGAGTCGAGTCCCGCTATAACACCGAATCTATTAGATCAGAACTGCAATGCAGTGCAGCACTATGAACTCTATTCAAAAAGCGAATTTCCTCATATATTTTATCTCGTTAAAACGAAAACATAACTGAGACAATTGAAAAAATTAGAAGAAGCCTGCAACTTAAATCGACATTTATGACTGAAATAAATAGTTTCGAAGAATAGGCTTTAAATATTAAATGATTCTTCAAATACACGAACCAAGAAACTACAAAAACGATAGAGGGAATAAATTTGATTATGTTCAATTTTAGACTCAAATAACTCCCACCGAATGATACAAAACTATGTATAAATATACGTTCTCTCCTAAATATGAATATCTTCCCTGGCCATTCCTATTATAAAAAAGAACTTTATATCTGCTAATTCATATCAACCAAAATAATATTTTCATGATATTGGCAATCAGTGACTGAAGTTTTATTTATTGTGAGGCGGTAATTCCATCAGTAAATGGAGTCCAAATTACAGAATTTTTGAATGACGTAATTTCAATATTAGGAGAACATGAAGAATTTATTTTCGTATTTGATAATGTGAATTTTTACCACAATGATTCAATAAATATCCACCTAACCATTTATGAAAAAGACTACGATCATATTCTCTTTTCCTTGATCCCTGCGAAAAGGTGTTTTCCTAGATAAACAGTAAAATAAGGCCAGAAACACCTCAAATCACAAATAATGAATTTTTGAGAACAATGGCCGAGGCAGTTAAATCTCTGTCCAATTACATGATATCAAAAAACTTCACACATTCGGAATCTTATACTAAAAATTCTTACAATGAGATAAAATTGAACACACATATAATTGATAGTTATTCTATAAATTTTTTTTATGTTCATTAAAATATTGTTTTTACTTCTTTTTAAATCGTTTATCGAATAAAAAAATTAAATAGAAAATAATAAAAAGGTTGCGTCCATACAGAACGTTAAACCCGGTATAGTTCACTTAAAGCCAGATATGTAATTTACGTAATCGTCAATTGAGTTCATATTTAATAAACAATACGAATAATTAGTGAATTTTTATGATTAAAATAAAAATAATAAAAATTAGGCTGAAAATGGCAAGATAATTAAGGGGGTTTAATATTTTGCATAGGAGTCTAATTTTAATGAGGTGCAAAATTTTTTTGAAAATAAATATTTTTCCACAATAAAAACTTTGGTACCATTGACCAGAAACAATAAAATCCTTATAAGTGCATTTTAATAAAATTCTTTTGAAAATCTCGTAATTCTGTTTCCTATAAATTAGTTATCATTCAACTAAATCACAATAATCGATTTATAAGCTTCCTAGATAATAAGGAATAGTTTTTTAGGATAAAATAATACATCCATTAATATAATATCAAAAAATAGTTTTAAGGGTGAGATCGAAAGATTTGATGTGTTTATTAGATAAAATCTATGAATATTTAGACATATAATGCTATAATTCCAGATTAAAACCCAAAATACAATAAATAATAATCATAATTTAAAGATAATATCATAAGATTTAGTATTAACTCTAATATAAAGGATATAATTATATAAAATTTGAAATTACTTTTTTTGTTTTTTTACAAATATTTAATAATTAGAAGTTAACTTGTCAAAAATGACGCAAATTCAAAAATTTTCTTTAAACAAAATATCCTAATTCAGCTGCAGAAATACCATTAAATAAAATTTAAAGAGAAAAATAATGCACAAAAATCAAACAAACTCGTTATATATAAATGGAATTCAGCCATAAAATAGCCTTGACAACTTCCTGAGAGAATTCCTGTAGCGACCGAAGCATCAAAACGATCTGTGGGTTGGATTTTTATTTTAATTAAGATAACTGAAATTTGCAAGGACAAGTAATGCTATTTTTTATTTTTCAAAATTTTTACATAACAATTACAAATAATATACAGTGATACCTCGCATTACGTACTCCTCGGATAACGTACGCTGCGTGTAACGTACTTTTTTTCGAGCTTATTGATAACCTGCATAACGAACCTTGCTTCGCACAACGAACTAAATCAGAATCAACTGTTTCGCTTATGCGCGCGTATTTGTTATGAAATAAGATTAATTTCTGAGATCGAACGATATCAACACAGAAAATTGCTCAAATCCGAGGTTTCTTTTTTTTTCGACACACAAATTAATTTTTTTTTATTGTATTTAAGTATAAAGCATGCTTCGCATAACGTTCGTTTCGCATAACGTAGTTAATTCGTTCTAGGAGTAAGTACTTTATGCAAGGTATCACTATACTTAATTATTAGGAAAAAAATTAAAAAAACAGTTATGAGCGTGCGCGAGATTAGTGGAGAATGGAGGAACATTCCAAAGGTCAAGCATAGCCATATTTTAAAATTTTGCTTCTCTATAATGAGTAAGGCTAAATTTTGGTTTTTTCTACATCTAATAATAAAATAATTTTTTTGATTCACAGTTGCGCAATATAGCGTTCCCGATCAGCGAATCAGCGAATGACTTGGGCTATTATATATAAGATATAGTACACATTATTTAATAAATATGATTTCCTTTTTTTTAAAACAAC